>JAVTVY010039101.1:0-163377 GCA_036873755.1 Hanleya hanleyi | reverse complement strand
TACGTCTGTCCGTCCGTAACATTTCCTTTCCGGAGCATAACTTGACAACCGCTACTCGGATTTCTCTCAAATTTGGTATGCAGCTACCATACCATGGGACCTCGCTTGGGATTGCGTTTGGTGCATGTGCGTCTACAGGTGGGGCCACCTAGGGTCAAAACTTTCTCTTGTCTGCCGTAACATTTCGTTTCCGGAGCATAACTTGACAACCGCTACTTGGATTTCTCTCAAATTTGGTATGCAGCTACCATACCATGAGACCTCGCTTGGGATTGCGTTTGGCGCTTGTGCGTCTACGGGTGGCGCCACCTAGGGTCAAAACTTTCTCTTGTCGATCCGGAACATTTCGTTTCCGGAGCATAGCTTGACAACCGCTACTTGGATTCCTCTCATATTTGGTATGACGTTATCTCATATTTTTCCGGAGCATAACAGCTAATTGGATTCTTCTCAAATTTTGTATGTAGCTACCATACCATGGAATCTCGCTTGGGATAGCGTTTGGTGCGTGTGCATCTACAGGTGGCGCCACCTATGGGCAGAGTTTTCTCAGTTGGTCCGTAACATTTCGTTTCTGGAGCATAACTTGACAACCGCTACTTGGATTCCTCTCAAATTTGGTATGCAGCTACCATACCATGGGACCACGTAGAGAATCCGTTAACCGCAGTCGCGACCGAGCGAGGTCTCATTCTCAACTAGTTACATACCATGCCGCCACCAAACGCAATCTAAATGAACTTACCCGTAAACTACTATAACATGTATACTTATATTCCGCAACAAATATTCGTCAATTTCTACCAAATGTGCATCCGGGGGGTATTTTGTAAGCATGCTTACTGATCATTTCCATCGCCACCTGACACAATCCCATTCAGCTTGCTCGTGAAACGTTAACCACCAACATGTATCTATGCCTTACGGGGGGTGTCTTGCAAGCAGCCTTACAGATCATTTTGATCAAATGTGTGCATCCCTCAGACTATGCTCTAGTTATTGCAGCTATGAATGTGGAGACTATGAAGTATCCCCGCGGTCCCTAGCACCGGTGTGATGGATAAGAATTTCATTGCGATTAGTGTCCCTTTATAATACATATACTTTTCTACTGCAACCAAAGACGGACACTTGTCCCCAATTTGGATAAAAAATATTCTAGCTGGGTTATAAGATAGGGGCCGGACACTCCTACCCACCGGACATTCTTAGCCTCCACACCGGTTTAAGCGGAATAAGACCACAAGGGGAGCCTGTGTACCCAATTTTACAAAGATCCATACAGTAATTTCCTAAGAATTCACGATAACAAAATTTCATAGGGAAATTCAAGATGGCCACCGGGTGGCCATATTGGATTTCGAAATCGGACCAGAAAAGATATCCCGCACAACTAGACCCCAAGGGGAACCTGTGTATCAAATTTGAGAATGATCAATGCAGTAGTGTCCGAGAAATCGCGATAACAAAGTTTCATGTGGAAATCCAAGATCGCCGGCTGGTGGCCATATTGGATTTTCGAATCAAATCACAACAGGTATGTTGCACAACTAGACCCCAAGGTAACCTGTGTACCAAATTTGAGAAAGATCCATGCAGTAGTTCCTGAGAAATCGCGATAACAATGTTTCATCGGGAAATCCAAGATGGCCGCCTGGTGGCCATATTGGATTTTTGAATCAGACCACAAAAGGTATCTTGCACAACTAGATCCCAAGGGAACCTGTGTACCAAATTTGAGAAAGATCCATGCAGTAGTTTCTGAGAAATCGCGATACCAAAGTTTCATGGCGAAATCCAAGATGGCGGCCTGGTGGCCATATTGGATATTCAAAATGGACTAGACCCAAAGGGGAACTGGTGTACCAAATTTTAGAAAGATCCATGAAGCAGTTACCAAAAAATAATGATGACAAGATTTCACTGGCAAATTGAAGATGGCCGCCATGGCAGCCATATTTCGTACGGCTTAAATTTCCCACCAAAACAGTAAACCTACATATACGTGTCGAAAGACATGTACAGACGGCGAGCTTCGTGGACTAAAATACTAACTAAAATTACATTTCTTTAACATGGTGTATGTGATGATGAAGTCATGTACTACGCTCAGTTACACATGCCTTAAGAACACAAACTATCAACCTTCAGTCCCATTGCTAAAAAATAGGTCTGACGTTACTTTAGCTGTTCGTCGCAAAGTGGTCCTCAGGTGTGGGGTCGTTAGATGGTCACCGCCTGTTCCTTTTCTTAATCCTGATGAGCAACATTACCTGCCAGGGCCGTCATGGACGCCTGTTCAGCACCCCGCCTTGTGTATAGCCTCCACTGGGGAGACACGCTCACTATTGTGTTGTATTTCCTCACCGTCGGAGTGGTCGGAGCTTGGGTATGTATTAGTATCATGTTAGCGAAACAGTAACTGCACTCGTTTAAATTTCAAATGGGATTTCATTCATTGGCATGTCGAACAGTTTTTTGACTATAATACTAAAACAATTATAGACCACACATAAGGTGTTGCACAACAAAACTCGAAAAGATTGATTCGAACAACCGAACAAACAAATAAAAAACTAATAACAGTAACCCAGAAACTCTGGCTGTGATAGGTGAATATAGGTAAGGGGGCGTGGCATTCCTATCACAGCCCAGATCGAGGGTGGGTTAAATTTTGGAGATAAAAACTCGTCTCGCGAAAAGCGGCTTTTCGCTGACTAAAATAACGAAACGGGAGAGAAAAAATATGCCAATTTGATACAGTTTGACCGACCTGAGCTTCTTTGTCCATGTACCATCTATCACGACTGTTTTGATGCTGACAAAATGTGATCAAATGTGTGAGAAAAAACCTCCATTGATTTTAACGTTTTCGCGCCTTTCTGACATCTTGTGAGAATAGGACCTTCGCTATTTTGATCTCGTGACCGTTCTGATCACGTGAATAAACACACGTCGCTTATTGGTTTCTTGATGACGTGAGTCAAAAGGTCAACCCCATTCTGCGCATGTCCCTGTAAACTATGGAGAAAGAAAACAACGGTTTTGTTGACAAAACCCGTGATTGATGGGAGATTCAATCTAATTAAGGGAGTCATTAGGTGGTTGTCATAGTGCTGGAGATGCCAAATCATATTATTTATTCGATAAAATGCTTTTTGTGCCTCTGTCTCAATTCCCCACGCCGTGTGCAGTTAAAGATCTCGGGCGACTGACGTCTTATTTATTTTTTCCTTTTCGGTCTGTATAAGTGATTCGGGCTAAGGGGTCAGCAACAACAACCAAAAAAAAAAGACTCCTTAGCCGATGTTTTCGGGCTATAATAACAGTTGTAAACAGATTTGCAAATAGCCCGAGCTATATATTAACACAGTGCCTTCGAAGACCCCAAAAGCCCCGTATGACAATGTTATAATCAACACAGCGCCATCTATCCACACCAGGAAAATGGTGAACTACATGTACGCCAAGGTCAACCCAGCCGGGATGACCAAGACAAAAAAAAGCAAAACTCCCACCTATGTAGCTCCAGGAAAGATTAATTCGAACAAACAAACAAAAATAACAGTTGTAAACTTTACAAATAGCCCGCGCTGTATATCAACGCAGTGGTCAACCTGTAACCATCTCGGTCATCTATACGCGGTAAGACTGATGGATGACGAAGTGTACGCAAATGCGCAGTGCTTTCGAAGACCCCAAAGCCCCGTATGACAATGTTATATTCAATTCAGCGCCATCTATCTACAACAGGAAAATGGTGATCTCGGTCAACCCAGCCGAGCTAACCAAGACAAACAAGAAACAAAACAGCGAAAATCTGACGAATCAACTCAAAATTTCACGATGCACAAATGCCAAAAACGCTCACGAAAAATACTACACAAGAAATCTGGAATAATACCAGTGTTAAACCCCAGAAATGCTCAAAATAACAGAGACGAAATTGCAAGTGCAAATCACTGTCTGACTAGGGATTGACGTGAAACGAACCCATCTTTTAGCGGGTTCTCTCTTCTGTCATTTGCTACCCTTCATTCACAGCCAATAATAGAGCTCAGCTTTGGTCGCACAGTGTGACTTCCTGCCATAGCAATCATTTGATAATTAACTCAGAATCATTGTTTTTATTGAAGTAGTCTAACTTCCTAAATTAGCCAGGTTTCACGAGGACATGAAACTTGGCTAAGGCGATTAGTGTCATTGATACCAGACTTTCATTATATGTTCTGAAAGTCTACAGAACACAGTTGTACCTTTAATTTACTTTGACTCCATAAACTGACAGTTATTGAAAAATTGCCATTTTGTCCTGTATTTGCTTCATACTATGATACAATACTACATGTACGTCGTAAATATTTCTGATATATTGTATAATATTTCATGTCAGTAACTTTAATAACTAAAATCCTTCTTATAATAGGAGCTGTCTGTCCAGTGTCTCGTGTTTAGCATAATTTCGCATTTGCCGTATACTCCCCGATAAAACTGGCACGGTCTGCACGGGGCCACGAGAGTCTTGAGCTCAGCTTTGTCAAGGGGTTTCGGCGCCCGTCGGTTCGGTCTACCCAGTCCCGCAATAAATCCTGTATAAAATCCCTGTCTTTGCATTCACGATATTCAGTGAATATTAAGCGGACACAAAAGAAACATTTATCTGTGTTTATGGATCTCTTCGGTTTGGGAAGTAGAACCGTGTGCCCTGGATTGAATGCTAAAAGTTGATGTCTCCTGCAATGCTGCAGCCATGACAGTCAAACTTGTATTACTATTGTTTTTTTCTCATAGCCTAATAATTACAAACAATCCTGATGATAGCCGGATGTCAGTAAATGTATGGTACAGGTACCAAGAAATTCTGTGTACAATTCAATTCAATTCAATTTTATTGTACCGAAAGAATAACAACAGCCCTCATGGGGCAAGGTACAATACACAAATAGATAAGGCCATATAGGCTATACATGTACTATGACCAATCTAAGGCGATGAGTTTAATCAAGATATAAGGATAGATAGGCATGTATTATGAACTACATGTACATGTATATAATGTGGACCTATGGAGATCTTGCAGAGATACAATAGCTGATAAATTTTGACACTGTATATGCTAGGTTGAAAGGGGGGTCTAAAAATATATGGAATATATCTTGTAGAGTCATAGAGAGAGCAAGTGGATGCTTTTGCATTATAGTTTGCATGGTGTCACGACGTTGTTTACTATAAAGTGGACATTCTAACACAAAGTGCCATTCATCTTCTATTTTATTAAGATTACAGTTTTTACAAAGTCGTTCAGATAAGGGTGTTTTAGAATAACGTCCTCTTTCAATTTCTAAGTTAGTA
Source organism: Hanleya hanleyi (assembly GCA_036873755.1). Taxonomy (NCBI): domain Eukaryota; kingdom Metazoa; phylum Mollusca; class Polyplacophora; order Lepidopleurida; family Hanleyidae; genus Hanleya; species Hanleya hanleyi. Next base: position 158,025 of record JAVTVY010039101.1, on the reverse strand, counting down.
ATACTCAGTCTAAGAAAAGTAAGTGTTTTTTGCAATGTAGCATCCTTAATATAATCAAGATATGGCGAGAATGCAGGTTTAGTTTTGACTTTACTGTATGTTCTGAGTTTGCTATTATCTCGAGACACGTGCTCGGAGAAAATATTGTCAAACATGCTAAGTAATTTGTCATGAAGTGTTTTCTTGATTGTGTTATTCGATGGACGGAACTTATCCCTTAGCGGGATTTAAACAAAAATGACACCCACCCCTTTCCTTTCATGAAACACAGCACCAGTAAACATAGACTGCGGGAATACATTATGATGAAGCGAGGCCACCTTCTTTCTTCGTTCAATAGCCATGGTTCATTGATCCATGTAATGATTAATTAGCATCACTGGAGGAATTTTGACTTTCTATCTAAATAGAATATAAACATACCCTTGAAAGCAGTATCTTAGGAAAATATTTTCTGAAGTGTTGAACCTCTTTTCAACTGAAATGATAATCGCTGATAATTTATATTCTTATTAACTTCTCAGGAGCATTAGACAATGGACACCTTCATGAGAAATGGATGTGTGCATCCACAGAAAGGCACACAGAATTCTTGATTCTATCGTCAAACTTCACTGATCTTTTGATCCATGGTGAGACAAATCTGGGACACTCACTGACCCTGTGGGTCAGCATGCAGTGTTCTGTCATTGCTGGGTCACTGATTCATCATTATTGGATCGATGATCAGCAATAAAGATTTTTGGATCTATGATCCAGAAATAAAGATACAATGTTACTCTTTGCAGTATTCTTCCATGAAAATTTGAAGTCAGCCACTGGTGATCCAATTTTCAACCAGGGGAGAGTATATCATAGAGCCACATCTGGCCATTCATCGGCTCAATTTTAATTCATAGAGAAGTATGTTGATCAAACAATGTTCCACATAAATCGGCAAAGATGTTACTTGTCAGATAACCAGAATTAAGCATAAACATATTGTGTTTTTAGGGAAAACTGGAGTTGAGCCATGGGTGCGCCGTGAGCGGATAATCGCAAGTGTTTTTTTGTGCCGGGCTCAATGATGTCTCCATACGACAGACACAGTTTTGTTGCGCTTGTTGTTGGCTCAACAAACTTTTTTTCCGGCTCAAAAGTGGATCTTAGTTTTTCCAGTGTATAGGAAGACGTGTCGGTTGGCAGCCCAACCGTCACTGAGCAAGGATAATAACATGCACAGTTTCGGAGATTTTCTTGTAATTTCGTTATACAAATACTCAAATTACGTTGAGATGCTGTTCGGAATTGCTCCAAGATAAAGTGGCGCTGATATATTGCCGAAAGTTTGTGACCCTAGCAATGTGAGGTAGACAGTAGGACATTCCCCCTCTGGAAATATTTTACCCTATCTGGTCATTACTCTCTCTCACTCCCACCTTCTTTGAGGATTTTCTAAATCGATAATTCAAAGTAATTCACGTTAATTTGAGTTTGTGATTATTTAATATCAGTCACTTGTGAGGCTGATAAAACAATAGAACAGACATGCATATGGTGGGAAATCTAAGCCAGTTTCATTAGTTAACACAATATGTTTTGCTGAAACTCAAAAAACCGCAAACCCAGAGCTTCATGATACAATCCTGATAGGTGAAGATTACCATCTGAGGGTAGCAGCAGGGTGTTAGCCAGGATGAAAAATCTGCCTGTCTAAATGTCATATTTTGCTATATTTGGACAGGCAACTTCCCTGTTTCATATCTCTACCATGTTTGTCTGTCCAAATTTGAAATTGCCTGTCCAATGAACAGGTGGACAGGTCTCTGACTATTAACACCATGGGTAGCGCGACTCTCACCCCAAACATCCTTGTTTTCCAAGTTAAAGGATATGTGACCTTTACATCCGAAAAACTCATTTGAGTGTGATGGTGATAAAGCCGATTTTTTTTCATTCCAAATCCTGCCATATAAGATTTTTCTTGAAGTTCACATACTGAAATATCCCATTCGAGATGTTTAGTTGCATAAAAATAGAGATATGATTGACCAAAATGTACTCCCGGGCTTATTTTGGTATTTTTGGACATTTTCATGAAGGGTTTTCTCCTGTAGCAAAAATATGACACCTCAAACCAAAACCATTCGTGGTACTTTCCAGTAAACAAACTTCCTAATATTTTGTGTGACAAAATTATTTTGTTTGATGTGTCATATATTTGCTATAAGAGAAAATCTTCACTGTAAATGCCTCAAAAATACAAAATCAGTCCGAGGGGCACATTTTGATCAATCACATCTCCATTTTTATACAACGGAGCATCGCAATTTTTTCGAGGCTGATATTTCAGTATGTAAACTTATAGAAAAATCTGAATTGATAGGTTTATGATTGAAAAAAAATTCAGCTCGATTACCATCACACACAAGGGAGTTATTCCCGTACTGTCGTCATATACCCTTTGAAACATCCCTTAGCCCATATTATCTTTTGTTTCAAAGCATCTATGCATTGTATGGCCCAGTGCCAACAGTGATTGTAATATATATACTTTTAGGCCTACCATGATGAAAGTTAGCCTGCAGACAGACAGATTTATGGTAATATATCTGATGCAATGAGAATGCCAATCCCTAAAAGAGGGAGAAGTGAAATCAGTTCAACATTGGCCAAACCAGCAAAGGAAACATTATTTGGGTAAGACCATGCATCCATGAGAAAACGGTTATATTTACAGATATACATAAAGACATAAAATGCAAGACTGTTATTTGTCTCCATATATACTTTTAAAAAGTTTGGAAGGTACATGCATCATTATGTATGTATGATTTGTCCCAGCATTTTTTATCAATCACAATAGTACATATATGTGTAGGTATAGTATTATTCAGAATGGTCTAAGTTACAATACATATGAGGGAAGTGGGAAGAGATGCCGACATACTGGCAGAGCCACATGACTTCACAGTATAGTCTTCCGGTTAACCTATTCTAAAGCACATACCAAGAATCTAACGATTCGTGATATGTGTTGTATCTCAGGTACGCTTTTATTTTACCTGTTCATGTGGCAACTTGGATGATATGACCACACGGTCCCTAGCACCGGCATAAGCGGTATTAGATACAAAGCTAGAGAGCTATGATGAAAATGCTCTGACCCATTTTCATCACATTCTTGGATATACCCCGTAACCCGTGAAGATATTTACCTCACATGTATCACTATGGGTAGCTGTTGGCGCAAATCGAGAAAATCTTTTACTACATTTTCATGTATCCATGTTTGACATTGCAGAATAAGAAGCAACAAGCTGCTTTCAAGTAGAATAATTTCAGGAAACTGGAGATTTCCAAAACAACAGGAACACTCACAAAAACACCCACAGAAATCGCCAGGGTAGGAGAAGGCAATGCATTTACAATATAGATGTTTAACTTTAATAAAGACACTGAACATATCAACAACACTCAGATAACTCATCACCATCATGTTGAATTTTCAAGGCCATACCATCCTATCACTGACAGAATTGCACCAAAGTTTTAGATTCTATCGTAATCATATTTTATACAATAATCATATGTTTAGGTTTCAAATGCTTTTCTAAAGGCAGGTTCACTTGAAATTGAGTTTATAATTACACACAAACATGTTGGCACTGAAGTGTTCAAACCATGTTTAAAAAGGAGCACAAGGGGCTTCAATATACGCCCGTAAATCTGGAATTACACTGGTCCACATTTCAGGTTGTTTAATAGCTTTGATCCCAATGGGTAGTTAGCAATGTAGAGAAAGGCCTACGATTTTGTGTTTCTGAGAAAGTAACATATATCAAATGATATATTGAATGATAAAATAAAATGGGCTTAACTCTGAGTAACTAGGTGACCTTGAAACAAAAGCCGAGAGCTCGCATATCCCACACTGAAATTGACAATAGTAAAACACAAGAAAATAGTTGTTTTCCTTCAAACAGATTCCTTCCAGATGGAAGAAAGTGTGAAAGAAGTGATCAAGTAAACCTAGTTTGTTCTTGAGTTAATAAACAGGTATACTGTTCATAAAGTGTTCCTCTCCCAGTTAAATTAGAAAATGTATGATTTTAATTTCACAACAGTTCAAGTAAATGTAGCTGTTTTTCACATGTATCAAACATGGGAGACAACTCCACAGGACAAATCTCATATACATGTAGGGGAGACAACTGTGAATATTCCAACCTAACATGTACAGTCAGCTAAACTGAAGTAAGTGTTGGGAGACAGTGACCTTGGCCTTTGACAAATTGATCTCAAAATGAGTATGGCTCCCCTTTGTCATGCGAGTAAGTTATACCCAAATTTTTGTACAAATCCATACCTTGAATCTAGAGATATTCAGTGATGTAAGTCTTCCGGTTTTTGCCGGAAACCCGTTTTTTTTAAACTTGGTAAAAATTCCGTTTCTTTTTAAATTTACATTCTGTTCCAGTTTTACCAGAAAAGTGACATTTGATGTCGACTGAATCGTTATTTGAGCATTTAAAACGCATTTTTTACCTTATCTTTATTGGTATTTACATCTTAGATGGCATAATATCTCTATTCTTTGTAAAACTGTTCAGCTTGGCTCAAGTTTGTGATCGATCAGCCATCGGCAGATTCGTTGCTAAGAGCGACGAGATCAAAACAACACAAGGGGAGTAACTCTGCTGGCCAAATAGAAAAAAACGTCTTTTTGCATAGTTGTCTCCCCTTATAATTTTTTTTTCTTAGGTTCTCCATCTATTATATATTAATGTTTATAGTTTAAAAAAAATATAAAAACAGGATGACTATTGTCATTGAATTTATTTATTTCTTTCGTGATTTGATAGATTTCTGTACTTATTTTTCTTATTTTAACTTTATTTGGCTATATCCCACAAATGTCATCATATTATAGATCTTCATGCCAGGGTTGCTAAAATATTGATTTTTTTCCATGTGTATCCATTGATTTTTTCCATGTGTATCCAATGTTAAAATTAGTGAAGGGGGGTGTCAAAAAATCCCAGATTTTGGGCTTGCGTACTTTAAAATTTGGACCAGTGTAATTCCATATTGATGGGCATTTATTGTAGCCCCTTGGGTCTTGTTTAAACCTGTTATATAACTTGATTAATAATATCAACCCAGACAATCATATTGCACGGATGTTAATGGATGAATGGGTGGATAGATGGACAGAGCTCACCATCGTATCACACGACCAGGTATATGGAAATGTGACTTTTTAAAATCATTTCTCGATTTTGGGTCACAGTGACCTTGACCTTTGACCTTGACTTTGGTACACGACACATCGTCTCCCCTTAAAGTATCAATCGACACTGGACAACAAAAATCATGATTTTTAACAATTTCATGATTTCGAGGTCACAGTGACCTTGACCGTTAACCCACATTTTGGTACGTAACACATCGTGTCCCCCTAAATGTATCTACTGGCACAAACAAAATATTATTATTGATTTTCTGATTTTGGGGTCACAGTGACCTTGGCATTTGACCCTGACCTAAATTTTGGTACACAACATATCGTCTCCCTTCAATGTATTATTGGACAAATAAAATCATGGTTTTTAAAAATTTCATGATTTTGGGGTCACAGTGACCTTGACCTTGGACGTACATTTTGGTACTTGACACATGTCTCCCCAGAAAAGTTATTTTTAAATATTTCTTGATTCTGGGGTCACTGTGGCCTTGACCTAAATGTTGGTACACGACAAATCGGCTCTCCTTATTATATCAATGAACGCAAAAAATCATGATTTTGAACAATTTCATGATTTCGGGGTGACAGTGACCATGACCTTTGACCTTGACCTACATTTTGGTATATTATACACCGTGTCCTCCTAATGTATCTACTGACACAAAACACTTTTTTTTATATTTAGGGTCACAGTGGCCTTGACTATTGACCTTGACCTAAATTTTGGAACAAGACAAATCGTCTTCCCTTAATATATTTTTCCGTCACACTCACCTTTGACCTCGACCTACATTTGGTATGCAACACATCGTTCCCCACTAGGGCATCCACTCACCAAAAATTAGAACGGTAAGTAGAAAACTATCAATGATTAATGATTTCGTGATTTTAGGCAATAGTGATCTTTGACCTCTGACCTCGTCCTCAATTTTGGTACGCGACACATTGCCTCCAGCTAGCGTATCCACTCACAAAAAATGGCAACTGTGGATAGAAAACATTCACAGATATCGACCGGACACGAACAGTGATTTCCTGTTTTTTTTTTAGGCCAGTGACCTTTGAACTCGACCCTCATTTTGGCACGTGACACATCGTCTCCCCGTAGGGTATCCACTCACCAAAATTGAAAGCGTAGATAGCAAACTGTCCCAGATATAGACCGGTAAGACGAACAGACGGACGGAAACCGCCATCACATGATATGTCCGCCTTTCGGCGGGCGTATAAAAACCACAATGGTAACATTGGGAATAGGTATTTACACCCCCCCCCCCCCCAATTTGGTTTAAGTAGTTTATTTCGAGACATGGGGGAGCGAAGTAAGCAAAGCTTATAAATACGTCTCCCCAGTTAAAAAGTACAATATATCAATTGAACCTCGAAAATAAATATAAATACTTAAAACAAATTAGGCGCCGAAGGAATATACAAAATGCATTTGAAGCTCATGACAGAGAGTAAACAGTGACAGAAAGTGATTTGTTTGAGACCCTGTGTGCTGTAGAGATGAATGAACACGATCAGCTTGCTGAATACATGGTCGCTGGGCATCAAGTGTCGAAATAGTAATTTTAAAGTTCAATACTTAAGAAAAACGTTTCGAATCCGCTATGAATTTTCCCAAACATACATGAATGGTGTTGTTAGTGTGTTTGTCTTTTTCTGGATCACCGTATAATAACACTGAAGCAGGAGGAACTATTAGAGGACTATATATATTATTAAGTGTATTTACCAATATGGTTCTTTGATCAACAAATTGAGGACACTGAAAGAAAAAGTGATCAACTGTTTCGTCAAAATATCCGCAAATGCAAGTTGTATTTCTCAGGAAATTATTGAACAGGTGTCTGCTAAGATTACTGCAACCATTGCGGAGGCGACACAATATTATATTTTCTTTGCGTGTACATAAATAGTACCAAGACGGTGGGGTGGAGACTTGTGTCATGTTCTGCAACTGGCGTTTAAAAATTGGCAGAGTAGTGCAGTTTTTGACTGTGTAAGATAGTAAATTCCACTCACGTAATGTTGCTGGATAAAATGAATTTCGGAATAGTTCCGTGCGACATCTGTAGGGGGTTAACTGTGATGCGTTTCTGATGTTATATGGATTGCGTTCCCCAATGCGAGCTGGGAGATGAGCGTACAAAGAGGAAGGTGTCATACCGTTAATAATTTTATATAACATAACAAGTCTATGGAATTGTCTTCTGCGAGACAGCGTTTCAAATCCAGCTTCCAAATATAAGGTTTCTGAACTAACACTGCATGTGACGCCAGTTATCGTTCTGAGTGCGTCTTTTTGAATATTTTCAAGTCTTATCACATAAGATTGTGGAATATTATCCCAGACGACGTCGGCATATTCTAGACTCGGTCTAATAAAACTCTTATACATAATTTCAAGGCATTTACGATTAAGTATATATTTCAAACCTTTAAATATGGACAACTTGCTTTGCGCTTTTTTGATGAGATCTTCCATGTGGTCGTTCCAGTTAGCCTTAGTGTTAAGGATCAGACCGAGATGCTTATGACTATGTGACGGTTGAAGGGTTGAATTTTGAAATATTATTGGAAAAGATGAATGGGTATGTCTCAAAGAAGCGAGAAGAGAAACTGTTTTCACTGCATTGAAATCGACCAACCATGTCTGCGCCCAGTCAGAAATAATGTCTATATCGTGGTTGATGGATGGCAGTTGGCTAAACAGATTATCAGATATGATGTACAAACAAGTGTCATCAGCAAAAAGACGTATGTTGTTAATGACATTAGCAGGTAGATCGTTTATAAATAATAGAAACAGAAGCGGACCAAGAACAGAGCCTTGTGGTACACCTGCTTCTAAACGTAACACAGTGGATTCTTTTCCCTGGATTACCACCCGCTGACAACGATTGTGTAAGTAGCTTTTGAACCATAGCAAAAGGCTTCCAGTAATACCGAATTGTTGTAGTTTTTGAAGCAGGCCTTTATGCCACACTCTATCAAAGGCCTTTGATATGTCAAAGAATAGAAAGAGTACTTCTTTCTGTTCGTCAAGTGCCTTTGTCAAGTCAAAGTAAATATCAAGTAACTGTGTTACAGTGGATTGCGACGGGAGAAAACCAGATTGGCTTGGTGTTATGTCATGCCGTATGTAATTATAAATGTACTTGAACACGACCCTCTCCGGTTGAAACCGCCATCACATGATATGTCCGCCTTTCGGCGGGCGTATAAAAACCACAATGGTAACATTGGGAATAGGTATTTACACCCCCCCCCCCCAATTTGGTCAAAGCGTATTGTTGTCGTCATGTACGTCCGTCTGTCTGTCAAAGCCTTCTCGTTACCAAGATATCTTTAGAACAACTTACCCTAGGCACCCCAAAACTTGCAGTGCACATCCATATGCTCGTGACCCAGAACCCTATTGAATCTGACCCGATCGGGTGGTAACTTTGGTGGCCATCTTTATTTCATGCGAAACCATTACTCTTGTGTATCTCGGATACCATTTCGCTGTTCAGTGCGAAACTTGGTATAGATCATCGATACATCAAGAAACTTCAGCTGAATGACCGAACCAGTTTCCCTGATTGGGTGAAAACCTTGGCGGCCGTCTTTAATTTATGCAATATCTTTAATGATGTACATGTATATCACTGATACCATTTAAGTGTTCTATACGAAACTTTGTATACAGCATCGATGCATCAAAAGCAATGAATAACCACATTTGTTCCTCTGAGTGGCCGGAAGGATGGGCGGCCATCTCTAATTTATGCAAAATCATTAACCATCTCTATCTCTGATACAGTTCAAGTGCTTGATGTAAAATTTGGTATACATCATCGATGCATCAAGAGATTTACAATGAATGACAGATCTGTTTGCTCTGATTGGCCGAAAATGTTGGCAACTATAATAATTAATGATCTATATCCACGATATTGTTTTACTGCCTTTAGGGATCGTTTCCATTATTCGTTTTTTCTTCAGTCGCGATTTTCCTTCAATTTTCTCGATTGAAAAACGATCAGTCGCGAGGATATCGAGAAAAAAAATGAGAAAAAACGATTGAACCTTTTCTGAAAAAAACCTTTCTCTCGCGATATCGTTTTTGAATCGTTTACTCATGCGCGATCCGTTCTTGATCGCGAATCTTCAATCGCGAGGGAATCGGGTTTTTTCAAGGTGCGAGAGAATAATGAGGCGGAGTGATATCTGATACATAGGCCGTGTTGCCGTCGTACGCCGCTCTATCCGCGAACTGGGAACTACAAATAATGTTGGTTGTGGATTTGTCGATGGAAAACCTATGTTACTATACTATACTGTATAAATGCGTAAAATAACCGGATAATATATATGATTCACGATCTATAGTCTCCTACAAGCCGAAGTAGGGCGTATGCTGGAAATATCTATACACATATTTCAACTTTTTCAAGGCAAGTTGGATAATTTGATGGAGAAGTATGTTCCCAGAAAATCAAGCAAGAAACGTATAAAAAAAGCACCGTGGGTGAACAAGTCTGCCCTGGATGCTGTTCGACTGAAGCGGAGACTTTGGAAACGTTACAAGAGGACCAACAGTGGTACTGATTATGAGAATTATAAGACCGCGAGGAATCAGGCAGCAAATGCATGCAAGAACTCACAGAGATTTTATGAAAAGAGACTATCTGAGGAGGTTAAAGACAATCCCAAAAGTTTTTGGAAATATGTGGGGAGTAAGACGAAAGTGAAAAGTGGTGTGAGTGATTTGATGAAACTTGATGGAAACCTTACTACTACAAATACAGAGAAGGCAAATGTGCTGAATAGCTTCTTTGCATCAGTTTTCAAGGATGAAGACTTAAATAATGTACCTACCCCAGAAAGAAAATATGATGGCGACAAATTAGAAGGTGTGGAAATAACCGTGGATAAAGTGAGGAAGCAGTTAGAAGCACTATCCCCTGGGAAATCTTCCGGGCCAGATGAAATTCACCCATATATTTTGAAGGAGTTAGCAGATGTTCTGGCTTTTCCATTATGTGACATTTTCCAACGTTCCCTAAGAGAGGGTGAGCTACCAAGTGCATGGAAGTCTGCAAACATAACCGCCATTTTTAAGAAAGGAAAGAAGAACCAAGCAGGTAATTACAGACCAGTGAGCCTTACATGTATAGTCTGCAAAGTAATGGAGTCCATAATCAGGGATAGCATTATGGAGCATATGCAGGAAAACCAGCTATTTTCAGAAGAGCAACATGGATTTAGACCAGGAAGATCATGTGTGACAAATCTGTTGGAGGCGCTGGATGATTGGACAGATGCACTAGATCACGGTGATAGTGTGGATATACTGTATTTAGACTTTTGTAAAGCATTTGACACTGTCCCACATGAGCGACTGTTGGCCAAGGTGGAGTCTTATGGAATATCTGGGAATATCCTCAAGTGGCTGAGAGCCTTCTTAAATAACCGGAAACAACGGGTAGTAGTACATGGAGCAACATCTGAGTGGAGCAGTGTGCGTAGTGGTATTCCACAGGGCAGTGTGCTGGGCCCTATACTTTTTGTGATTTTCATCAATGATTTACCAGACATTCTGATAAGTTGCAGTAAGATATTTGCAGATGATACAAAGGTTTACAGGCCGGTAAACAGTACAGAGGATGCGGAATTATTACAGATAGATGCAAATTCGCTGTCTGACTGGTCAGAGGATTGGGAAGTTTATTTTAACCTTGAGAAGTGTTCTGTTATGCATGTCGGGAGCAAGAATCAAAGGTTCAACTATAAAATGAGAAAGGGTGGTGAAGAACATGAACTTAAAGAGACTGAAACAGAACGAGATTTAGGAGTTGTCGTCGACAACAAACTTAAGTTTAGTCCTCATACTATGCAAGCAGCGAAGAAAGCAAACCGAATATTGGGGATCATCAGAAGGACTTTCAAATTTATGGACAGAAATATGTTCCTTAAACTTTACAAGGCTTTAGTTCGCCCAAGATTGGAGTACGGAAATTGTGTTACCAGTCCCGAATATGAGAAAGACAAGGACGAGCTTGAGAGAGTACAGAGAAGAGCAACGAAATTAGTGGAGGAACTCTGCCATCTGACTTATTATGAGCGTTTGACCCAACTGAAACTGCCATCCCTCTTACACAGGAGATTACGAGGTGATCTGATTCAGCTGTTTAAGATTGTGAAGGGAATCGACCAAGTTAAGGCTGACAGATATTTGCAGTACGTTTCTCATGGCAGGACTAGGGGGCATCCATACAAGCTAAAAAAGTTCCACCATCGATTGAACATTCGCCAACATTTTTTCGGTAATAGGACAGTGAACCATTGGAACAATCTTCCGGAAGCGGTAGTAAATGCAGAATCAGTGCTCAGTTTCAAGAAGCGGCTAGACAGACACTTCTCAGCGACAACCGATATATATTTTTACAAAACAGGCTGGTAAACGTTATCGTAGCACATGTACACCTGGATTTTATTTATTTTTTTAAACACCCACCATGGCACCGTAGATAAGTTTCAGTTTAGTGAAGTTCAGAGGAGGCACAAGTTCCATGAGAACTTCGACCTCAATTCTGAGGTATCAAGGTATCAAGGTATCACATACCTGTAACATGCTTCCTGTGACGTCCGCGCTCATATTTACTCTGGCGAAGCGTAAATGACAAAATTACATGTTTATATAATAATCGTGTGAGCCGACAATGTGTTAATGTTCAGTCATTCCCTTCATACGTCCGATAATTTCCTCATATATTCATGCAACTTGGTATAAACAATACAGGATGATAGTCGCAATATCTTGTTTTTGTAAATACCGGGTATAGGTCATAAGTGGATTTGAGTTCGTCGTTGATTGCATTATCAGAATGATTATGGCACAGACTTAATACAGGTGTGAATGGGCGCATGGCGATAACCCAGAACAGCTTAGCCCTCCAGCCGAGAATTTCTAGGTTCATTAAGGTGAAAAATAGTGTATTTAAATATGTTTATTTTGTTATAGTAAAACATATATTAGGAAAGGGTATCCATTCATGTTTTGTTACAGTTTTTAAACTATTGAGATGTGAATAAGTTCAAAAAATCACCATCAAGTTAATTTTATTGATTATATGAATATTCGCGGCAGTGATTTCATATTTGTAGTAAATACATATCACAATGGTGACTGAATCGCATATAACGGTTGGATTCGCATAATATGTACAATACTTTTTATCTTAATTTCACATTTTGATAAATGAACCGTGAATGATTCCAAAGGGAAGCTCAAGCCAGAAACCACCTGAATATTATATATTTTCATCTCATACTGGATTAACATAGCTGGCAAGAGAGAAAACATTTCTCGTCCGAGTACGATCATCGGTTAAAAATTTCGGTTTTTTTCACAAAACTAAAGATTTAAATGTGGAAGTTGAAAACCTGTCGGACAGAGAAAGACGTTTTATATTCATATTTTATATTAATGCAGTCATTTCTCATATAGTATCATACACGTTAAGGGGCGTTGTTTGATTCTTCAGCAACCACGTCACGTGACCTGAATTTTACAGGCCTTTTGAAACACATCTTCGCATCGTCAAGGTTCCCTTTTTAGCCAAAATGCGATGCCTTGATCATCCGTGCCAAGCAAACCGCGTTCAGCCCACTTTCAGTGTTTTCCATACTGCAATTACCTGGCTTTTGGGATATTTGATGGTGAATGAATAAGTGTATTTTCATCAGATTGTGAAAAATAATTAATATCATTATTTTCTTTGAATCATTTCTTTTATATATTTTTTCTTTCCTTTTGTATTTATTAATTTATTGAAAATATACGCATTCATCTACCATCAAATATCCCACAAGCCAGGCAACTGTGAGGCTATAGACTCCCGCTTAGAGAGCCGCACAACAAAACTCTCACCCAGGGAGCTCCAAAAAAAGATTAATTCAAACAACCAAAAAGTTTTACAAATAGCCCGCGCTATATATTAATAATTAAGTGCTATCGAAGACTCAAAAGCCCCGTATGACAATGTTATATTCAATACAGCGCCATCTATCTACACAAGAAAAATGGTGATCTTAGGACAAAACACCACGCGAACAGCGAAAATCTGACGAATCAACTCAAAATTTCAGCACGCACAGATGCCAAAAACGTTCACGAAAAATACTACACAAGAAATCTGGAATAATACCAGCTTTAAAACACAGAAATACTCAAAATAATAGACGAAATTGCAAGTCCAAATGACTCAATCTGACCATATCCGGGCCTGTGTCCCGTACAAAATATATGTAAATATGAAGTTATAATTATATGCATATATCCATTATATATATATATATATATATATATATATATATATATATATATACAGTAAATAAATGCAGCGAAACTGCCTTTGTGTGCGGCAAATATAATATTGTTAAAAAATCATGACGAAGTCAACTGGTTTGATTTCTGGCGAACTAGTTTCACCGTGTCTCGACGGTTTATCAAAGCTTTATTCGATCAAATAAATTACGGCTATTTATACATACACACATGTAATATTGACTTGGATACTGTAGTCTAAGCGACAGTATATCTAACATTAAACAAGTTCATACATGGCAATATAACAATCGACGGATTTCAATACATCATTCACAGTATATCCCGTATTATTACAAACAATAAACAATCTGAACAATCGAGAGAATTAAAACTATCGGACTATCGGATTTGCAAACTATCGGATTAACATAGAGACGATCAATTACAATTATTCTCTCTGTTAAGCTCAGAACAGAACTTATGTATGAAGTTTGTTTCTGTCACTTCACGTCTAGTCCGGTCATCAACCGGCACTTTGAAAAAAGGAAATATTTTAAATTTAATTTCCAAATGCCGGGCGCATTGAGCTACATGTTTTGTAACAGGCAGACGTTGAAGGTGAGGCGTATTAATTTGCTGTCGGTGTACACGACATCTATTACGCAAAGTATCCCCTGTTTCACCTGTGTAGTACTTATTGCAACCGCTACACACCATAACATAAATTAAATTCCGAGAATTGCAGTTCATATTTGCATTAATCTGAAATGTATAATTGGTTTTATGAAATGTGAAAGAGCTATCCAATATAAGGTGATCACAATTTTTGCAACGTGTATCGCCACATTTGCTCGTTTTGAAAGTGGAATCTGTGCGAGGGATAAATTTCGCCCTGGTTAGAATCTTTTTAAGATTCGGTCCTTGTCGTTTACCGTTTATAATAGTGGTGTTCCTGAATGTCTTTTTGAGGTGATCATTTGACTCCAACATATTTCGATTATTTTGAATTACCGGAAAGAAGTTGAAATTGTTTGGATTATAAGTACAAATAAATGGCAAGATATCTTTTTTGTTACTTTGACCACAAGAATGAGTACCTCAATATCTATTTTCCGAGCCTTTTCAATTCCTATATCTATCACTTCTACTGGATAATGCCTCTTGACCAAGGACATTTTTAGTTCAGATAATCTCATCTGTCGTAATTCACTATTAGTTACGATAGTGCAAATTCGTCTTGCCAGAGTAAACGGTACCTGTTTTTTGATGTGACGTGGGTGACAGGAGTTATAGTCTAGGTATTGCTTCGTATCACTCACTTTGTAATAAACATCAGTGACAATTTTATTACCTCTGCGAATCAGTAATATGTCTAAAAACGGAACTTGGTCTTTTCAGCTTAACTTTTTCTGTAATTTCTCACATCCTCACAAAGTACAACACACCAACGAAAATACACAAGGACGTTACATAGAAAAGACGTACATATCCCGTACACATATTCACTTGTGTGTAAACTCGTTTACAATTTCAAATAAATTTACCACGCTCTTAACTAAAAAAATAACTAATGTAAAGTATTTGACCACACCTTCCACCGTTCGTTCCATTTTTGTCCACCCTGTCTGAGAAGCATCATTTTTTCAGTCCTGTAGTAGTACTCCAACTCAAGTAAATGCACTTCAAACTTTGGTTTTTGACCTTGACATCACCATCGATAGATATGAAATTTTCCTAATAAGGAAATTAGGTTTTGTATGCTGCTCGAAGCCAAAAAGCCCAAAATTATGTCCTCCATAAACAAATCTACTTTAATTGTAGTACGATCTTGAATTTTGTCTTGTAGGTTACACCAAAATGTACGGGTTTCTCTATATTTCCAGAAAAGGTGAACAATGGATTCTCTCGTTGTGTTATAAAATGTACACCTATCATTATCTCGTAATTTAATTGTCAAGAGGAAAGAATTTGTAGCTAAAATTCTGTCTACAATTCGAAACTGGAATCACCGTAATTTCATGTCGACCGTAACTCTATTTGGAAGAAGGAATACTTTTTTCCACCATTCACAAGAGTGTTGACCTGTTACCGTTTCCCATTTCTGCTTAAGACGTAAACCAGTAATTTTAAGTTTACCGACTAACACATTATATATATCTTTAGTGTCTTTCTCATGTTTTCTTATTGTAGATATGCATGTTGGAATGAATGGGAAGACCATATCTGTTCTCCAATTTCCTATAGTATCATTGTCTGAAATAAAAAAACATAGGAAGGCACTAACAAAATTACGATTAAGCACACATACCCTTGTAATTGAACGTGGCAGACAGAATAACATATATGTACCTGTTGATCAAAGAATATGCAAACATTGTGATCTTAACTTAGTTGAAGATGAGAGACACTTTCTGACTGAATGTACATTATACAACAGTCTCCGAAAGTGCCTCACCGACCCTCTATTACTTCAAGGTCACAATATTACTAACTTGTTTGAATTATTAATGAATCCTCCTGACGATATCTCCCAGGTTGTGTCATCCTATATCTATTCCGGCTTCGAATTAAGGGAAATTAATCTTCGCGGCTCAAGAAAATTATGTTCAGTAACTTCAAGTAATATTGACACAACCTGATATACAGTATCAGGGGGTTCATTACACGCAGGTATTAGATGCATGCATATCATCTGTTACATTTATAATCTGTTCTATTAATATCGGCACCTATCATATGCCGCGAGTAATATTGACACAACAGGGTTTCATTACATGTATGTAGTAGATGCATACATATCTATTACATCTATAATCGGTTCTATTAATACCGGTACCTATCATAGCATTTAGCTGCTACAGCATATGCAGTATCTGCAGTATAATATCGCAGTCATAGTATATATGTTAATCATTCTTCTGTTGATCTATCGTTTTATACCCCGGCCCAATTTGGGCGTATTTGTACAATAAAATCATATCATCATTTAAATACTAGCACAAAGAGTTCCGTATACCTAAATAACGTGTAAAAAACGGTCTAAATCCAAATTTGTTACAGAACGAATCGTAATCAATAAACGCGCCATTGGTATCTAAAAAGTCATACACGTAGAGTACACGTCTTTCATTATCTACGATAGTAGACAGGACTTCCCCCAACATTGAAACGAGGGTTATACCATACTGGATGTGTAAAATAGCTGTTTTTGTCCGATTCTGTTAACTGTACGAATTCCTTCCAGTATGTGAACACCTCCCTCCAAAATACATTTTTAAGTTTTGGCAGCACCTCATCTATATATTGTGCGCCATAAGTAAACAATTTATCTAAAGATGTTCCCATATTAGTTTTTAATATAGTTAACCATTTATTGTCCCCACGTTTCAATCTTTCTCATCCACGCAAGTTTTAAAGATTGATTAAACATGTAGATATTTACCATACGTAAACCCCCGTCACTATAATCCTGAATCATAGTATCTATATATAGTTCTCAAAAGACATGTACAGGGGGTGGGCATCGGGGACTAACAGTCCACCATTGGAGAGATGTTTATCAGATGGGAAAAATTGACGAGGTCTGGCGAATAAAAAGCAACCAAAACAATGAATCTACATATAATTGTCAAATGACAAATAACCTCTCGAGTAGAGGATCATGTGTGAATTCAAGATGTCTGCCAGGTGGGGTAATAGAAAAGTGATGTTTTCGACATTTTTCTTCAACATTTCGGCTTTTCTTCGAGAAAAATTGAGCAAAATCTATTTTAGTTCACGTTTGACTATTATTCACTAATTTATTATGTAGTTTTTACAAAGAAAAAACGAATAAAACATTCGAGGATGTTTTGAGGATGACGTCACTGTGATTTCGTCAAAGCGGCCATCTTTGGATTTTGTTACATTTTCTGGCAGACATTGGCACAAGGATATAGTGTGTTAAATTGCAGCCCCCTAACTAAAGGGATACAAAATAATATTCAGGGGGACCGAAACCGAAATGCACCCCCCTCCCTTCAAGGCCTGGAGAGGTTCCAAAAAGCCATGGGCAAATAGGGTTCAGGCAGTTATTTTCTCCTGTTGGAATTTTTTGCTTAGATCATACCCCTCAAACGAAGTTTCTGGGTGGTCTTGCAAACATTCTAGCCATTGACCACACTTCTTACAGTACAAAAACAATGAAGCTCCGTCCAGATGTCAGAAGTACGACCCTGTATGATGAGGGAATTTAATCTTGCTGGATTTCAATCTTTATGGGAGGCTGCGGTTGACAACAAGCTTCATCGATTTAAGAAACGATAGATTATACTCCTCTTGGCATCAGAAACGTTTCGATCACACTATAATCAGGTGATGTAAATCGATTATTCACGATTGACCCACGAATATTGGTTAAAAAATGAACCAGGCACAATCTGTATTTCATGTCATCAGAAACTCACTGGGAAACTACATATTTTATCGAGCAGCTATTTTAGAAGATCGGATAAAACAAGATCTGATTTCAGGCTGTCTGGGAGAAATCGGCTTTTTACATAAATTTTGATGTATATACAGGTTTTAATGTGTTGTGTTGAACACTTCAAGGTTGTCTGAATCACTTTTAGATTGTCCCGTTTAGACTTTTAGACTTGTTTTGTTGACATAATTAAATAAAGAATTTTGTCTGATCGTCGTTATGAAGCTGAAATATTGCGAAACGCGACATGAAACCATATCTCTCTCTCTCTCTCTCTCTCTCTCTCTCTTGCTGGTATTCGCTTTAATGTAATTCGTGCCAAATTAAAACTGTTTTAACGTAGATTTATATGGAGGACGGTTTGCTGAGGAATGTGGGAACTGGCGCTCAAATTTGGACACTTCGGGCATGCGTTTTAGTTTCCCAGTTGAAGGGGAGCAACTTCCAAGGAACGATGTTCATGTATATACAAGTAACCAGTCATCCCCGTGTAGTCTCCCCTGCTGTAGCAAGGCTAGATGGATAGCCCTCAGTCCACTGAATAAAAGAAGTGGCTCCTATAAGTTGATCCTACCTCACTCTCTTGGCAACATCTAACAAAGAAGAAAATTGTGTTTAATTTTGAGTTGCCTTTGTTGTGACAATCAAAGCCTAGTTGTGGTAACGTGCTTGGAGTATGGCATGTCTTGGAATTCGCTTAGAGTTTGATTTTGACGCGGGACCAAATGAGGTGTTGTTCGGGGAAACTATTTGGATGCAAGTGCACCGATTTCGCAAAGCAAAAAGTATGATTTCAAGTGTTCGAGCGCGCGTTACTCAAATTCAAGGTAGACAACACCTGTCAAGAAAGGAGGTGTTCCCTTTAGATGGATATTTTTCCCTTCAGAGTCGTTCTCTGCCACTCTATTGTCTCGCTCCGAGCCGACCGGTAAATTGTGATGTAATGCTCAGGTATTCCCCAACTCTTTGTCAGATAGGCGAGGCCAGTCTTATGGGAAATTCTGGCAACGATTTCGTGTAAGACTCACGAAATATAATTGACAAAGGATCTGCTGCCAGTTGTATTGTCAGTCTTTTGTCCAGGATATTACCTTTTCATTGGGAGGTCTTACACCATAGCCTTGCCGAAATTCTCGTTCATATCCTCATACAGTTAGTATTTTCATAAAGGACCCAGATATTTACGAACAATAATCAGTTATTTCAATATATAAACCGACTGGAAAACTGGAAAATGACTGTCAAAAGTTCAGTGAACAATAATTAAGGAAGTATAACTGCAAAAAAAAACATTGGCACAGGCATAATCACTTGGGAAAGCAAGCGTCACCACTTGTTGAGGATCATGTCCTTAATAAAGGCCTTGATATAAAACAAGTTTAACCTTATAACTTTTCAATTCATAATTCCATAGTTCATAGTTACATAGCTGCCCTTAGACGAAATAGAAGATGTAGAAATTATATATGTGTAACAATTAATTTTTTGCTCTGCTGGATCATCAGAATATTCAAATACTGAACAAGTGGTCTGACTGTGTGTGGAGTTGTGTGCAATTGCATTCACGAATTATAACAAAATATGTATTATGTGCGTTAGGGGATCGCTGTCTTTATTTCACGTCACTATTGCACTTTAAGTCCAAAATGAAGATGGGAGAAAAAAGGAAAACATGAAAATATGTTCTAAGTTTTTCAGGGATTTGGGGATTCGAACCAAAATGTTCGTTTTCTTTTAAGCTGTAGTCCGACACTATAACCATTCGGCCAAGCAGCAGTTATCAACTTGAAGAATCATGTGCCGAATGGCGGTGAACTGCGCCCTTTCCGAGCATTACAAGCGTTTTGACATATTTCAATATTATGAAAATATGACACTTTTAACCAAAACGATTTTTCCGTATCATTTTGGATCAAACCCACCGCAGTTCGATATGTTAGACTCGCTTTGGTAAAAGGTATCATATTTTATATCTGAAGGGAATTCCCTTCAAGAATATCGCCAACAACTGCAAAAGCAAACAAATGCTTATTTTCTAATACTCGTAATATTTTTTTTGACAAATCTCTTCTCGGAGAAAATCGAGAACATCAAAATTCAGTATTTTCTCTCTCAAGCTAATAACTTTTGAAATAATCGAGAGAAAATTATATTTTCGATTTAGAAACGCAACACACTAAGGAAAATATTACGGTCAAATCTCCTTTGCCAGGCCATGACACATGAAACAACTACCACTTGTCGAGAAATGGAACTTTAAATGTAATTATGTAATCGACGAAATGCAATTTCGTTAATTTGGCCGTGAATGTAAAATTTTTAGCGGTCCGAGACCGAAGCTGAAAGCCACTATCATTAAACTCTGGGTATTATTGGCGTGTATCGCAGAGAAATCATCTTACAGGTACTTAGAGGGCAATATAAAATATAACGAGCTTTAGTTGGGCCTTGAAATAAAGAAAAGACAGATGATGTCCAAGTTTTGGGATCTTTAAAGATGTTCTTGAGAGAATAAGGACAAGAGAATACGGTCAATAAATTTAGCGGGCACGGAAGTCGAATCATGGTTGATACAAAACATAGTGTGATAGCGCGACTACGCAAACCCGGCCAACAACCCTTTTATATAATATAAGCTATCATCTATTCTGTTTAATCAGGAGGACGAGAGGGAGAATAATTGCTTTATTATATTAGGTTGCGTACTAAGACAGAGATATTCCGAAATTACTGTTGCTTACTAATTTCGCAAAACATTTCGAATCTGTGTCCAGGACATTTTGTTGACGAAATGTTATAAATATTGAACGTCCATCAGACATTGGATACAAACAGTTGTGCTGGTGTTATTCCCCTGTGATGTCCAGAATTCTCACTTGTCATTATTTCCCCTTCCCATATGTATTTCTCTTATGTACAGAGATAATTGGAAGCTTGATAAAGACCGATAAGAAAGCTAAAGATTCTTAGACCCAGTGAAACTTTGACCTCGTAAACTTTCAACTTAGTAAGTCCAATATCGTCAATACCATTGAAGCCGAAATATCTGTCTTTCTGTCTGTCTGTCTGTCTGTCTGTGTTGTTATAACTCGATAACTACGCGATGTATAGATACAATGTATACACAATTTGAAAGGTATGGATCAAGAGAGTGACCTAGACGTATTTTGGACCAAGTCCCGGGGCTGTGGCGATGACCACGCCCACGTTGTGTTTTCGTACGTTATAAATGTGTAATCGGCACGATAGACCACATAAAACGGTGCACAATGTTTTGGTAAACATGTCTGCGGAGATAATATTTAGTACGCCAACTACCAGCATCAAATCTTATATTCAGCAGACTGCCGTCGTCCAAAATGTCGTCTCGTAACTCGACAACAACGTGATGTAGCGAGACAATTTTCATGTCATAGGAGAATAGCAGAGAACTATTTTGGACTGGGTACCAGGAGTTGAGGTTGGCCACACACAGAGTGCGTTTCTCTGTGTCATAAGCATATACAATAGACGATATAAAATTAGTGCCAAAACTGGTGTGGGACACATGCAGATGTATGCTGAGGCGTATGCATAAAAACGAAGCATCAGATCATGCATTCAGTAGATATCCATCGTCCACATTTTCCAATACATGGTTGGCCTTGAATTGAAACACCGTAAACTATAAAAGCTAGCTATTCTAATATGGGAGTAACGTAGTGATTTATATAAATTACCATATAATATACAAAAATATATATATTGTAGTGTGGGAAAAATATTCCGGACAACACAGTACAGTGCCAAGATAATATGGACGTCGAAATCATTGCAGAGTTAATAATATACATGTGTATACACATTGCTTGAACAAGGTGTGGATTATAGTAAAATAGCACCTTCATGTGTTTATCTGGAATGAGTTTGCAGACTATGAAACCTTAAACTACCAAAGTATTGCTAAGAGTATCAACATATCTAATAATAATGTAATCGCACAGTCCGGGTTTTGAAACAGAAAACCAGTGAGTTCAGCCCGCACTGTGATATACATAATTCATTCCTGACTCAAGTACCAGCGGATGTACAGTCACGATTCATATCTCATCGGAAAGCCTTTGACAAATGGGAGTGCGATGAAGTTTCTTTCTGTTTCGACAAGGGCGCTGAAAACCATATGTATATGTATTCCCACACATAAAACGTGAAATTGAACATTTTGATCTTTTCCCTGCAGTTTCAAAATTAAAAAAATATTAAGTCGGTGATGATTATTCGTTAATATGAATTACATTTTGACCTACATGCCTGCATAGCGGGCCATTCATTGCTAGTACTGTTAAATGATCATACGAGCTCATGCAGTGTTTATTGATGCAATGAATACCTTAAATTAACTCGAGTGCCAAATCGCGTTGCATTGGTTTCATCTGTTAGTATGGGCTCCTCGAACTTATCACTACCATCGAACTTTTTCACTACCCCTCCCTCATTGCCAAATACTATCAGGGCATAATTTACTGTAATATTAGTATAAATCTGTCAAACGCTGATGTCGAAAGGAGGCCTCATCCGCACTAAAAAAGTGTAGCCTTTATTTAAAAAAATCATTTTATTCTCCTCTGTTCAGGGTATCGCTATTTAAATTACTTTGTTTATAAATTGTATAAACAATTGTACTTCGGTCATGATAATCATTTCGCCAGTCATGCCCTACCCTTTTGAAACAGATGAAAGCTTCTCCCATGTGGGTTAAAACTAGCGACTCGTCTGATAGGATAGGATAGGAGCCCTACATATATGAAGACTCCATGGTATCGACATGAACAGACTTGTCGAAGAGCGAAGGAGAGGCATTATGCTTTAGTTAAGAACTTGGAAATTCCTTTACATTATAAGGAATATCGATCAGCCTGGTATGCTGTCTTGCCAGTATAACTGAAAATCGTTGGCCGTTTTCTTCTTGTGAGAGACTACTAGTAGCTCGCTTTTTTTATACATGTATTTTCCTGTTTCGATATTTGTATATGGGTTCGCCAGTTCTTTATGTATAACACATGTCTAATATATGTCGGCTCCGACGCTTGTATTATTATTACCATCTTTATTCCTCCTTCTCGAGAGCATGAAATGTATATGAGCAAATAAATAAGTTCAATGAAACAAGCGCAATGAAATTTTGTTTTGTCTTTCCTTATAAGATGCGCACTTTGCTTGTCATTACCGTTTTCCATGGCGTGCATATTTTAAACAGTTAATATAAATATAGTTTTATATACGTTATAGTTACAGTCCTGTAATATTTTTGCAGTTGGTATGTATGTCACAGGTCAGAGTCGTCTGGAACATAACTATCCAATTTCACCGATAATTGCAGTTTAGATAACAATAAAACCGATAATATATGTATACATACATGGGTAATAAGACTCGAAATACCAGCTTAAAATGTCAGTAGAGATCCAAATTTGTATTGCTTAATGACCTCTTTTGCATTCTATCGCATAATCGCCTACTCTAATTATAATATACTCAATGGGCTGGCCACATAGCTTCCTTCATCAATACGTCGCTTAACACATCTGCATGGAGCGATCAGACTGGGTACACAGCTAGTGACAATTATACTTTCCACCCTTTATTGGTCTCTCCGTAAATTCAATCGCAGTATTAGAAAGTGATCTAATATTATTAAGCAAAACTTGTGTGGCATTGACGAAGTGCGCGCATTCATTCAAAGTCCTCCCACGAAGATGCATTTTAACATGTTGAAGTATGGAAATGGTCGCGTAGACCATTCATCCTACTCGCATCTGACATGAATCCCTTTAATCTTAAACCAATTATTTAGTCGGAGAACCGTTGACATTAGAACCTTGCTTTTTGTATTAAGGGACTGTTACCAGCAAGTTCTGAGCTGACCGAATTCTGATGAGAATTTCTGGTGATTCTTGATGAAAATCACAGATGATTCTGTCTTGTGGCTGTGCCCATTTTAATATAGGCAGGATTTCAACTAAGGGCGGGGAATTTCCAAGAGTTCAGTGCGCGTCGGAGTCCTAATGCCCACCCTACTTCGTAGGTCCTGTGACGTTAGTCACACTGCCATGCAGTTTAATCTTAATCCAATTATTTATTTTCAAAAAAGAACATCTGGTATCAGAGATATTCTTGAGCGGTTTTACTGAGCCTACTAAATATAACCACTATCTGCGAAATAATGCGAATAAATCCTGTTTGAAGTTCGCGTTTTAATGGCAATAGCGTAGTCGACTGTTAACATTACGTAACCGATTCTAACGACCAAAAAAAATAAATTTGTTGTAACCGAAATTCCATATACTACAGAAATATAGCATAACACGCAGCTTTGGGAGATTTAGACGAACTCGACCATTTATATTTAACGGCTAAGGCTAGCGACAATACGGAAGGAGAAGGATGCTACAATCGTGATGATGCCCAAACCAGATGAAATAAAAATATAATGCGACCATTTTTCTGGCGATTAGGTGATAATAACCGAACTATTAACATTAATGAGAGTAATCGCTGGAATAAAAATGTCTCGTTCGGGAAATTGCATAATTATATGTGTGCAAACTCAACCTAAATAAATAGAAGTTCACTGCAATTTACATAATTGCATATATATAGTAGCATTTGCTAGATCCTGTGTTAAATGTGATGATTTTAATCAACGTCACAAAACATTGTTGCAGAAACTTATAAAACAGGGCTATTCCACCAAGCGCCTCCACTCAAAGTTTCTCAAATTTGGCGATACATATCGCATGCTGATAGCAAAATACGAACGTAGCGTGCAAGATCTGTGGGGCTACGTTTCGTAACATGTGTCTAATTCCGCTTAACCCGGGGCTAGGGGCCGTATGAGCCCATGTACTTCAACATCCTCATGGTACTCATATGAACAGTCACAATCAAAGCGTGACTGAGGTACATCATTTTTAGATGACGACTCTATAACGAATATTATGGATTAAGAATACTGATCAGCGATACGGATTTGATATTTTGGAACATCATGATGTCTTGCCGGCATCATTGAAAACTGTTGACCGCTTCTCTCTTGCAGGAAACAAGCCTATGTTTATGTATAATTTTGTCTTTTTGAATTTGGTGCTAATACTGTTATATGGAAATGGAATAGGTCTTTGGATTATGGACACGGATATTCTCTAATGGACGACGGCTGGATTATGAATGACGGACTAGACGCTTGTAATATGCAGCCTGCTACTTCCTCCGACAGTTGAAGGCATACATAATACCTATATACTAACCCTCATTAGTGGGCTTTCGCGTTGCTTTGGAACAGTACGTTATTGATTGGTCTAAGCGAGAAAAAGTTGAATCTACAGTACTCGATGATTGGCTGGACCCATTGACAGAAATACCCTTCCCCGAGCAAAACAAGTACTGAGAAGCCCCAATTCGCAAGAAGTTCTAGCAAATCTCCAGAGTAAATTCGTCATAGTTCCAGTCGACAAAGCTCCAAAAAATATAGTATTCAATGTGAATATTACTATTATCAGGTGCTGGTTGAAGAATTGAGTGTAAACATATCGTCATCAAAAACGTCTACTTACTCTCAAACTGCATTTGCTCTGGAAGATTTATTTAACAATCACAAAACGTTTCTCAGGCAAAGAGGTATTTGTCTTCCAACCAAACATAACGATATACCAAAAGTATACTGGACTCTCAAAATGCATAAATCACCATACAAAGCTAGGTTCATAGCTGGTTCTAGAAGCTGCACCACCAAGCTTCTTTCAACCCTGTTGACGGGGGCCCTTCAGGAAATAAAAACATTTTGGGAAAGGTATTGCGCCATTATTTCTAAAAACTCTGGCGTTGAATGTATGTCGATATTGAGAAACTCAAAATGTCTTACGGAAGAACTTGATGCTAAAGGTCACATACCGTATAGACATGTATCCACATGGGATTTCTCGACTCTCTATACCACAATCCCTCATCAGGACCTTATTGAAGTTCATTAATAGTATCTGTGTTCAGGAAAACTGATCGTAGATATATTAATGTCGGAAGCAATAAAGCATTCTTTAGCTCAACTACATACACGAGATATCATTCATGAGATGTTTCTTTGTTTATAGATTTGCTTGAATTTCTCATTAAAAATATCTGTGTGAATTTTGGCAACACAATATATCAACAGCATATAGGTATTTCAATTGGTACTGTTTGTGCACCCCTATTGGCTGACCTATATCTGCTCTCTTATGAATATGACTATATGCAGGCGCTTTCAAAAACCGATCCATTCAAAGCCTGTGCCTTCTCATTCACCAAACGCTATATAGACGATCTTCTCGCTGTGGATAATCGCTATATAAATGACGCAGTTAAGGATATAAAACCACCTTCACTGGATTTGAAGGAAACTATGGATAACCCTACAGACAGATCGTATTTAGACCTATATCTCTATAAAAATGAAGCGGGCATTCTCTCTCGTCGACTGTTTGACAAAAGAGATGATTACAATTTCGACATCGTAAACTATCCCTTTCTGGACAGTAATATTCCAGTAGGACCTACATATGGCGTATACATATCACGCCTAGTATCATTTGCTAGATCCTGTGTTAAATGTGACGATTTTAATCAACGTCACAAACCATTGTTGCAGAAACTTATAAAACAGGGCTACACCACCAAGCGCTATATAGCCCGGGGCTAGGGGCCGTATGAACCCATGTACTTCAAGATCCTCAAGGCACTCATATGAACAGTCACAATCAAAGCGTGACTGAGATACATCATTCTTTAGATGACGACTTTACAGCAAATATTATGGATTCAGAATACTGATCTGCGATACGGATTTGATATTTTTGGAACATAACGATGTCTTGCTGGCATCATAGAAAACTGTTGAACACTTCTGTCTTGCAGGAAACAAACCTATGTTTATGTATACTATTATTGTCTTTTTGAATTTGGTGCTAATACTGTTATATGGAATAGGTCTTTGGATTATGGACGCGGATATTCTCTAATGGACGACGGCTGAATTATGAACGACGGACCAGACGCTTGTAATTGTCTGTGTATCGACCATATCTGCTCTTGTCCATTCAGAAGCCACTATTTGTGATCTGTCAATCATCGTTCATGGTCGCGCTTGTGCGTTAGACGTATCCGTATGAGTTTGCCGGGCCTCTGTGGATGATAGCCCCATATCCACTTCGAACTGAAGCGTGGTTCTCATGATGAACCTAAACATAAGGTCGCCTTTCATCTCAAACGGCGGCGGGCTATAATGATCATAAATGGTCATGATGGTTGCGTACGTTTGTTCTGAGTTATCCTGTCCAGCGTCTCCGATCGACTCAACATGAGTAATAATACTCTCATCCACAATTCAATCCCAATAGGTGTGCTCTTTCTCATTCAAACTTCGCTGGGATGTCGCCTGATTATGTGAGGTCGAGCTCGCCGTATCAGTGGCTAGACACTCAGAATTCTCTGCATCAGTTTCAGTGGATAGATTCTCAGCAGTCTATTATCAATATCTGCTTTAGTGAGTTTCACGATGTTTTCATATCAATGTAAACTCTTTGGTGTCGCATCATACTGTCCTGTCTGGTGAACGTGCGTCCACACTCAGAGCAAGGATGAGTCATGTTGACGTTTGAACGTCGAATGTGCTTGTCTTTCAGCTAGGGCTGCTCAGATGAGCGATCGTTGACGGACGTTACTGGGCTTTGATGGGTGTCAACGTCATTGTGCTGGAGGTCCACTTCGTTCACAGTTGTGTCAGTTGGAGGCTAAAGCGTAATTTTACATCTCCAACTGCTTTTCCATAAAGGTTTGCAACGCCACATGCACGGTCAACTTGAATGTTGGCGTCATGTCACGCTCCGGCTAGAATGGCCTCGCTGTCGGGTTCAAAGTTCACTTTAGGCAACGGTGATGCCGTATTCCTCATCGTCTATGAAGAAAGGCTGTGTCGTGTGGGCTATTTATAGAAGGACGTTCAACTGTAGATGCTTTTGATCTTAATGATACGATCAAACATGAGATTTTTTCAAATCCCCCTTCCCCCTCTGACATACGCCGCTGCCTAGAGTCTCCGATCAACTCAACATGAGTATTAATACTCTCATCCACAATTCGATCCCAATAGGTGTGCTCTTTCTCACTCAAACGTAGCTGGGATGTCGCCTGATTATGTGAGGTCGAGCTCGCTGTATCAGTGGCTAGACACTCAGCATTCCCTGCATTAGTTTCAGTGGATAGATTCTCAGCAGTCTATTATCAATATCTACTTTAGTGAGCTTCACGATGTTTTCATACCAATGTCAACTCTTTGGTGTCGCATCATACTGTCCTGTCTGGTGAACGTGCGTCCACACTCAGTGCAAGGATGAGTCATGTTGACGTTTGGAACGTCGAATGTGCTTGTCTTTCAGCTATGGCCGCTTAGATGAGCGATCGTTGACGGACGTTACTGGGCTTTGATGGGTGTCAACGTCATTGTGCTGGGGGCCCACTTCGTACACAGTTGTGTCAGTTGGAGGCTAAGGCGTAATTTTACATCTCCAACTGCTTTTCCATGAAGGTTTGCAATGCCACATGCAGGGTCAATTTGAACGTTGGCGTCATGTCACGCTCCGGCTAGAATGGCTTCGCTGTCGGGTTCAAAGTTTACTTTAGGCAACGGTGATGCCGTATTCCTCATCGTCTAACAAGAAAGGTTGTGTCGTGTGGGCTATTTATAGAAGGGCGTTCAACTGTGGATGATTTTGATCTTAATGATACGTTCAAACATGAGATTTTTTTCAAATCCCCCTTCCCCCTCTGACATACGCCGCTGCCCAGCTCATGTCCGGGATTTTCAACATTGACGCATTTCTTTAGATTTCTATATGAATCTGGTCGCTGTCCACGAAGTTTAACTACTGTGGATGTAAAACCCATCGTAAACTAGAGACCAATGTATTATTGCGACTGAAGTTGCGGCTTCCCCTCTCGAATTCTCTTCATGCGAAAACTTGTTTTCTGTTGCCTCTAGCGTCTCGCTCATCTCGGCGTCCATGCTGTCTTTCAAAATATCCTGTCATAGCCTTGTGTTCGTTGTTGTGGTCGGGTGACCCCAAAGTATCGGATTGGGTTGGCCTATCAGGGTTGGGTTATGAGAGTGATCCGCGATGTATGGGAGTGGTTTAGATAGATACCCTTTTGATGTGGGTCTGCTGGGTGTGGTCACAGGGTCGCTGAGTGACTCACACTCTGGCTTGGTAGTGGCCTCTCTCCAGGCTGGATCTTCGAGAGTATATTCGAATCGTTGCAACTTAGAACGCCTGCACGATATGGTCGATGTTGTGAAAATAAAGTCGACTTTCGAACAGTCGGATTTGCACTTTGTCGATGGGACTGGAAAACAACACTAAGTATTGGCAGTTCAGTTCAATATCTGTGGACGCCTTTCGTCTTGAGGAAAGACATTTTGGGTCAAATAGAAGGAAGACAGATCAAATAGGCGATTTCGCTGTTCGCAATATCGAAATTAACCAAAATTCTTCACTCTGAAGTTTTTACCGAATCACATGATATGGGCCTCAAATGGTGAGATATGATCTGGAAATGATCGAATTACTATGCTAAGCATTTGTTTGGATTGTTTGAATTTCAGATGAACCTCGGGACGACATTTTAATTTACAATGTATAAGAGATGTATATATAATGTATGAATTACTCGTAATAATAGAATGTATTGATCACTGTTGTTTGTGAGAAACATGAAGTAGCTCTATCATTGTTTAGTCTAAATTAAAGATTCTGCCAAACTATCATGAAGTGGACCCTTCATAATAATTCACACCAACTGTAAAATGTTATACCAATAGAAGTAATATGGAGTTACGTACATTTACGTATATAACTACTGCTAATATTTTTCAAATAATAATTCTTCTCGTGTCCTCATGCAACTTTTACTCGTAATTTCTACTTCCGACTTTTCTACTTTTCCTCCTTGAAGAACGACGATGGGAAAAACGCCCGAAAAGTATATGCGAAACATTATTTGGAATATTCGACGAGTTTTTCTTATGATGATCCGTCCTAACCCGTTTTTAGTCATAGAGCCAGCCACCAAGTGATTGTCTTGGTAAGCATTTGTTTCCATGTAATATATTCTGAAGGACTGGATCTTTGTTTCTTCACACTGCGCCGCCATACATGCTCAAATAGTTAATTCCTTTCGGGTCGATGTTGTTGAGACCGCGGGGATCATTTTATTTCATAATTTCCAAGCTGAACTCGACATGAGCGGAAGTTATAACCAGGAACGTGATCAGGACTATCAGTCTAATTAAGAGTTTATTGATCACGCGTCAAATAAGGTTGATCACCGTTGCAAGGGGTCTTTTTAAACCAGTTTATACGATTAATAGTCATGAAGCCGAATAAACATTTATTTCGATCATTGTCAATGTGTGTGAACAATTGTGACACGAGAACGTTGGGAGTTTATCTTGACATACATCTGCGCTCCAGGTTTTAGTTTTGGTTACACAATAAAGAATAACTAATTCCTTTCATTATTGACATATAAACATTTTAGTGCAGGGAAATAGTGCACGTTACGCGATTGTGTGATTCTCTTACCTATTTTACGGCATTGTACATTTTCTGTAGGGTATGAAATATTCCTTGCTATGGAAAATGTGAAATATTCCGCTGGATCTAAAGTGATAGAATATTACATAACTTCTTCTTTTCAGCGTATACCCAATGATCTGATTGGGGTAAGCAGATGAAACATTAAGACGTCCTTTTTTGTTCTATATGAATAGAAGTTTATTCCTTCAGAAATTCAAGAGCTAGTGCCTTATAATCTGATCGTGAAGACCCATGTAAACAAATAGTGAGTACTAAATAGTGAGTACAAAATATAAATAGCAGTCTGAATGTGAAATAGCGGTCATATTGTTGCGTTCCATTAACAAGGGCATGCCTATATGTGCATAATGTTGAACAGCACATATTGATGACGACACGCAGGTCAATCTCTTCTTTATCCATAAATTGAGATAAACATGTATGTTGGTGTAAATGTTAACGTTATTGAGGTGCATAGATGTAGCTGATGAACTTTCCTGATAAGCTACTTAATGTGCCACTGCAAATTACATAGAAAGCGCCAACAAAATCGACCTTAAGGCTTCCAACATTAAATAGCTCACTGCTATTACACATTCCGATGGTGTGAAGTAGACCCATTATCGACACAATATACCGAATACAGCAACGAATCAATGCTTTGGAATTATGACCATTCTGCTCAAGCTAGTATATAGCATTCAAGGGGATTAGTGAGGATTGGTATCAAGCTACACGCCTTATTCTCACTTATATCTTCAAATTCGTTTTGGGGGAAACTGAGGACGAATCTCGTCCTTGTGCAGTTGCCAACTTCATGGAATGAAGCAAAGTTTGGATGAATTGTACTGTTCTTTTTGGCGCGTAAGTAAAGGGTATCTACACACTGAGACAATTAAGGCTATTCTCATAAAGTTCTTTTTTACTATTCTTTTTGGTGCATAAGTAAAGGGTATCTACACACTGAGACAATTTCGGCTATTTTCTTAATGTTTTTTTTCTGTTTCCCTCAAACATGAAAACTTGCAAATATAGTCTCAACTTTTAACGATATCTATGAAGGTATGAAGATTTCACATGGAAGAGCGAAAACCATCTCCACCGTACCGAAAGGTGAGATTGTTTGGCGTTCATCTTGAAAACGGTGACTGTTTATGGAAGATTGCCTGGCCCATATCCAATAATTAGAAGTGAAACTAGTTCTAATGTGCCACCTCTTTAATGTTTTTTTTTATCACAATAGGCACATTTTATTCCTCGCACAAAACTGCTGAATCACATAACATCAGATCTGCTGGGTGTTTTTTTCTTTTCGATCGATTGGTTTTCCCATATAATATCATTTAATACTTCATTTATTCTTTTAGTAAATCACCAACAGTAATCTAAATATGAACTTTGCGCGAGTGCGTCACTTTTGTGCGTGAAGTTGCGCGTTATTATTGGATAAACTCATCTCGACCGATTTGCCCAGACGAGTTTTACATGGGATCATATGGGTATACACGGCGGTCAATAAACCTTTAGAGAAATTTTGACAATGAATGGTTGTTCTTCCAATTTTCTTCACAGACCAATGAATATCTTGGAATTATTGGTGGAAGTCGAATTGACCAAGTGCTTTAGAACTGGAAGATATCCCATGTTGCCCTATTAGGGCAAAGTGTGCACGTGCGTCCGCGATGCGTGGGTGCTTCCAAGGCAGCGAAACAAGACGTCACTGCCACGACGTAGTGTTATGATCTTAGAAATGATGACATGTGACTGTAGCAGAGTGAAACTGTAAGGTGGGCAAGAGTGAGTGACTGAGATCACAGGCCCGCGAGACAAGAGTTTTGGGGGGTGTTGGCGGTAGTATTAGGGTGAAGTGTCGAAATATGGGGTCTCTATACATGTATATAACCCCATGTTTTATATAAATCCACATCAAGGCGTGAAACGGGCTTTGAGTGAATCGAGAAATAAACAGTTTACCACCAAACAAAATGCATCAGAATATTCTACAAGTATCACTTTATATATTCCCGTCGTCAAATTAGTAAATTTGTGCAATTTTTTACCTTTGCCGGGCGATTTAAAATCCAACCTAGCTGTCCATCCATCTAGGAACAGTTAGATTATGGCGGGCTCAATTCTCAATTCTGATCTTTTATCTTATTGGGGTCAGTTTTAGCCTATTTGCATAACCTCACGAGCAGAGGATCATGGGCAAATGCAAAATGGCGGCCATGCGGGGTACCACAAAAAGTGATGTTTTCGTCATATTTTTTCTGTACGGAAAAGTGGATAAAACTGATTTTATTTCATATCAGATTATTATTTACTAATTTATCATGCAGTTTTTACGAAGAAAAAACGAAAATAAAAAATTCTATCCTTTCAACGCATACATGCATACAGCGGCATCTTCAAATTAACGTTGGTATATCTTCTCCGCGTATCGGTCTAGGGTGATGCTGTGGGGTTGGGGGGGGGGGAGGATGCGGGAGGGGGAAGGACCGAGCAAAGTTACGCTGCCTCTCCTCATTTTAGCCCATGGAATCAATGAGACATTGTGAATTTATTATATCCGGGTGAGGTTAGATATCTAATCTAATCTAATCTTATTATCATTATCCTTTGTCGATACATATTATCCAAATTATTTTTCAGGGCAAAGTTACGTGTATTTTTTGTATGAATACCACATATCTTCTATATGTGCGGCTTAGTAAATGTCTTCCTTGATAAACATAGATTGAAAAGGCCCAATCCTTGATTCCCGAGATAAATTAAATCAGTCCAAAATAAATGTACCCCGATAGCAGTGGCAGGCTTGAATTTGCGGTACAGACTGTTGCACTCTTTCCCATGCTTACAACAAAGGATATATTTTTGATAAATGAAAACTGGACCACATTGGTAGTTTTAACCTCAAGCTGCCAGAACTATAATCAGTGTAATATAATAGTCCTTTCTGTGATAATGTGATGCATATTGCTTATTCCCAAAGATTAAACCAGTTATAAATTGAACTGCAGCAGGCTGTAGGCTTCGGGAAGAGATCAGATCCATATGTCGCTGATATCTGGTCAAATATATTGTTCACGAATTACCTTCAATTGTAATTAAGCCAGGGAGTAAGCTCATTAACTTTATCGTTGGAATTTAAGTATTAGTGTATATCCAGTTTAGATCATTTAATTGATATCAAAGAAACGTCAAAGACCCAATGTGCAGATAGCCAAAAATTAAACAATTACTGTTTTTTTTTTTATTTCATGCCAAAATAACTTCCAACATAAGATATACCAACCTTCATTTGAAAATGCCGCTGTATGCATGTATGCGTTGAAAGGAACGTTCCTTTAATATCCCAATGTTAATACCTTCAACTCCTTACTAATTATGACATATACACATTCCATTTCTGCACGTATAACTGCGTGTGTGCTCGCGATATTTATAGACACCAAACACTATGTATCAGCATATATTATGGTAAGTCTTAACCCTACCTGTCCTGGGGGGGGGCGGAAAGTGAACTTTTCTCTGCTGCTCCGAAACGACAAGACCGAGGAGGCTGAATCTTGGTGACTTTTAAGCTTATCTTATTGGGGTCATTTTGAGCCTATTTTCATATACCTCCGGGCAGAGGATCATGGGTAAATTCAAAATGGCGGCCATGTGGTATCCGCGAAAGTCGTGTTTTTCAATGTTTTCGCTCCATTTCTTCACATTTCCCTTGCCTAAAAGGCCTTGAAAGTATTTTATTTATTTTTTACTAATTATTCTACATTTTATTTGATTATTTTCGAGAGAAAAATCGGAAAAATGAAAATTTCGAAAAATCGACCCCAAAAAGGTCGAAACATGGCTTCAGAGAAGATG
Source organism: Hanleya hanleyi (assembly GCA_036873755.1). Taxonomy (NCBI): domain Eukaryota; kingdom Metazoa; phylum Mollusca; class Polyplacophora; order Lepidopleurida; family Hanleyidae; genus Hanleya; species Hanleya hanleyi. Next base: position 123,499 of record JAVTVY010039101.1, on the reverse strand, counting down.
CCGTCACTGTGACGTAATCATGGCGGCCATCTTGGATTTTTTTACATTTTCCGGTAGAGCTTGAACCAAAGATACCGTGTGGCAAGTTTCAGCGTTCTAGACTTAGTGGTAGAGAAAATATATAGGTGGGGCACTTTCCGCCCCCCACCCTCAGGCTGCGACACACCCCAAATCGCCCAGGCCAGATAGGGTTAAGATGAACCTAAGCTCTCTTAAGATGAAGTCTAATATAAAACATTTAGAATGCCGTGAATATAAAGAGGGCCATACTGTACTCCACAAAACATATCAGATCTACAACTTATCTGGACGTTTGGGCCCTTCGTTTTTATTTCCGCTCATATTTGGTTATTAACATTAGATATGGATAGATAAACTGCGGCATCGTCTGCGCGTCACCGATAATGCCGATTATTGACACACACGTCCTGCCTCACGAACATTTATCTCTACCGTTGCCTCGGCCCTTGGCATCAAAGACCGACCGCTGAGATATAATTGGCGATTTATTTATTTGTCACCACTGACCGAAACACATTGGGGCACCTAAACGCTGATTTTTACAAAGGTCACCAGTATAATCAGTTTGAGGGGACGATAACACTGGTGACATTAAGGAGAATTAGCAGTATGGGTTCGTGTCGAAAAGGAACGCACAATACCGCTAGTGGTGACCTTTTCTTGAAATCATTAATTGCGTGGGAACAAGACCAGTAGAAAAACGGGGCAAGTTACTGGTGATTTTTTGGCACTTTTTCACCACAGCTTGTTCACAGTGTTAGTAAACCATACACCGTATTCCAGGACAAGTAAATACAAGCAATTTGCGGTTAAATTCATAACGTTACGGTGTTATTAAACTTTGCTAAGTTCTATTACTTTAGCAGTATGATCAGAAACTGTCATGAGAGCAAGTATTTCGAAAGATACCAGTAGTTGAGAAGATCCCTTGTTCAAGGTAAGTACAATGTTATACTCCAACTATAATAAATACTTCGATTATATTATTATAATTAAGTTAGTTTTTTCAGTGCAACTTATCTGTCCGTTTGGGGGGGGGGGTCTCTTCAAATAATAACCGGTGGGGTCATAATATTGGCCGAAAACAAATTAGTCACTGAATATATCAGTGCCAAAGCATGTTGAGTTCAAAGGAGTGGACTCTCTTTTTCCATTCCATCTCCTCGAAGCTGTGACACCAGAACACTGTTTACGAATGAGAATTGTTCATCACATATCATGTATATATGGCTGCTTTCATTATTTGTTTAGTACCCTTGTCATTTATCGTGCTATGCCTTAATTTGCGATGCTGAAAACCCGCATAACAGTTGCGAAGAAATCTTGTATCCTTGACTGTTCAGTATGTCAAGATTAAAATAATTACTACGATAATATAACGGTCTTTATATAAAATTAAAATATATAAAAAGAACCGCCAATACATCGTTTTGTCTTGAATAAATATGCAAATGCTTAAGTAAATTTGCGAGGCAAAACACATGCCGGGCAAGGATCAGTGGATTGAAATTCGTTTAACATCATTATATGTAATTGGTTGCTAATTCAATGTAGCATCCTTATTTCCCATTCAGATGCGGGCTAGTTTTTCGAAAGCTACAACAGCTGCTTTATAAATATTGATTGTCATTAGGATAATGTGAAAGCCATGATGTAAAATGTATTGTCAAGCCAAATTACATCCGTATTTGATGTAACACACTGGATAATGACATGTGGTGCACACGTATTAAAATATGATCGTTTACATCCTAGATTAAAACACAGGCAGATAAAGGGGAGATGCTGTTAGGGGAGATTAGCATCAATTGTAAGCGTGCTACACTGTTAAAAGGATTTGGTCGAATGTACCAAAAATATATTGTCGCCTCCGACCAGAAATTTTCTGGTTCAGACGCGACGGACCAGAATATCGGTGGTCGAACTCGGATGGTTGAACTGACCAGATTCAACATGGTCATAATGGCCTAGGTTTGTTACATGGTTGAAACAACCCAGAAAATATTAGTCAGTATTACTAAGAATCATATGGTTTAATTTGACCACATATTTTCTGGTTCACATGGGCATGGTCAGTCCAACCATGACAGAATGAACCATTTTTGATATGGTCGCAGTAACCATAGTTGTGTACAGTTGGAATAACCGCAAAAACTTTGAGGTGAGTGAGTGAATATAATTTAACGTCGCTTTCAACAATATTTCAGCTATATCACGACGAACCAATTAAGCACCACCCAGCCCAGTTGTGTTCCTGCTACTTCAAAGAAGATATCTTTGAAGCAGCATGGAACTAGACACCCTCCATCCACCCTATAAACATGTAGGACAGCGCACAAGACACAGAAAGGACGCTTACATGGTGCAATAAAGAAAAGTGATGCTAGACATCACATTATCAAGTTCCTGTTGCCTCTCAGCTAAATGCATTGAAGCAACACGAACCCGTGCCCACCGGACACCCACCAACCACCCGCGCAAAAACTTTGGTCATCTAAACCCAATATTGTATGGTATGATTGACAATTTGGCATCTGGTTCAGATACCATAAAATTATGGGTCAAAACCAAACATCACCAGTGTGGTAAAATTAACCATATGTGATATGGTCACCCCATCCAATATACGATGCCATTCCAATAAGCCCTCAGGTAAATACTCTATTATAATGAACAGTCTTTGTTCCAGGGATACAGGTCTTAAAGTTTGAAGACATACAAGTTCAACACAAGGCTATTCTATGGATAACAACTTCTTTATTGCTGCGGAGCTGATGTTTCGTTGGAGATACTTCCAACTTTTTCATTAGCTATTCTGTGGATAACAAGTTCTTTTTTGCTGTGGAGCTGACGTTTCGTTGGAGATACTTCCATTTTTTTTCATTAGCTTTGAAAAAGTTGAAAGTATCTCCAACGAAACGTCAGCTCCACAGCAATAAAGGAGTTGTTATCCATAAAATAGCCTTGTGTTATATACACCGACTTCTAAATGCCTATCAAAAAAAAAAGATATACAAGCTTGTTTATTTGAATGCATTTAAGCAATAGACAAACTACCTGACCTAAACACTTAACCAATCACGGTATCGTGCTACCGTTATAAAGAAGAGATTTATCGTCATTATTAGGCGATATGTTTCGTTTCGAGAACCCACTTGCTGCTGTGAATATTTAATTATAACTTACTAACTGTGACGCCAGAAATAAAACTTCTACAATTACCCATAAAAAAACCCTTTCAAATTACTTATTTATTCAAGCTTTAGTACAATCCAAGTTGCCTTGAATGCCCCGTAATCTGGAAGTTGGACATAAGCTGTACAGCCTAAAGATGCATACACGTACCGTATACTGAAAACGATCGCTTGTCAATTCTATGATTGATTATTACCAATTTATGATGATTATCAAATATATGCAATTGTCATATATAGATGAGTTTATATCTAAATACAAATGCGATTTTTTTGCTTTAAATAGTAGCTGGGTATGTGTATATTCAGGAGAGAGAGAATTAAGGTTTAACGTCGCGTTCAACAATATTTCAGCTATATAGCGACGATAAAACAAAATTCTAAGTACACAAGCCAATAACTTAGTAATCCACCACATTAAAACAGCCACACATTAAAACTTTTAAAGCAGGGCTAAATCACCAAGCCCCTCCACTCGAAGTTTCTTATATTTGAAACATACTGATACTTTTGGAACATCACAATGTCTTGCTGACATCATAGAAAACTGTTGACCGCTTCTCTCTGAGCGTCTGGTAAACAGATTCGCTACATTAGTTGCAGCCCGTGGTCCTTGGCTTCCACCCTATCCACGCGAGTTTGTGTGCTGATGACGGGCCACAGAGGGCCCTTGTACCTTACATAAAATGAAATAAAACATTTTGGGTTCTGCTGTTCAGATATTACTTCCTCGCAATATATCTGGATATCAATTTCAACTTAAATAAATATATAAAAGAATAATTAACTAGTTTTAAATAGTTTTGTTCTGATCAATGTTCCCCTCAATATTTTCCCTATCCCTAAGGCTCATTGACTGAAACTTATCACACTATATTTGTACTAAAAAATGTCAAACTCTAGTAGAAATGTTAAAAAAATCGACATTTTCAAATAGACATTTTTTGAATTTTTTATTTATGCGTTTTCTTCGCAAAACTGCATGATAAATTAGTAAATAATAATTTGATATCAATAATATAGATTTCACCCACTTTCCATGCAGAAAAACACAAATTTCGAGGAAATCTGACGAAAATATCAATTTCTGGTACCCAATATGACCGCCATTTTGAATTTACCCCTGGTCGTCTGATAGGGGGGTCATGCAAATAGGCCCAAAATGACCCCAATATGATAATCTACAAAGTGGCGAAGTCTTCGCTCTCCAATTTTGTCGTTCCTGAGATACACGTAGGAGCAAAAAACCAGCAGGGGGTGCGGAAAGTGTTCCCCAGGCTAGGAAGGGTTAGTGTTATATCTGTATATATATCGTTTAAAATGTCATCCATAATGATATCCGGAATATAACAAGCCCCTAAGGGTTTCATTTTCGCCATCCGAAACACTATCATTTACCAGTAAAATGTATATTGTTATTATATTGCTGTTAGATGGTGAATAAATCAAATCAATCAAAATCAAAATAATCTGATAATCACAGGCATTTTGCCTTTGCGGGCACAAGTATATCTCTATACAGATGAGTAGTGCTTTCTCTCACGTCCACTTTACGAAGAGAGTTATGATTACAGTTTCGACATTGTTAATTACCCGTTTTGGACAATGATATCCGAAACGTCCCGAACGTACCCCAATGTTTATATTGTAGAGAACCATCCAGTATTAGAGCTTTTCGGATGAAGTTATGATATGTTAGGAACTATACACATGTACTGAACTGTCAAAGCTTTCCCGCCTATACATCTGTACACAAAACATCCGCCTCATGGCTCGTTCATTCTCACCAAACGTTATACAGACGATCTTCTGAGTTTTATCAGGTTTACCCCGTATTGAGGCGTTTACTCCATCAGACGTCCTTGATGCTCATCCATTAACATCAGATGAGTTGTTTGTTTGAGCTGATGTGTCATCACAGCTCCCGAGCTAGCCTAATTCCGCTTAAGCCGGTGATAGGAGCCGGGTAGATACTTCACAGTCTCCACATGAACGTCTGCAATAAAAGCGCGGCTGAGATGCTAAGGATACATCACAGCTCCCGAGCTAGCGTATCTAATTTTGCTTAAGCCGGTGATAGGGGCGGTGTAGATACTTCATAGTCTCCACATGAACGTCTGCAATAAAAGCGCGGCAGAGACATCTTGATGTGAGGTGCCGTGGAAAGCTTTTCTGTGGAATCATATGGTTGCTTTTTAGTCGAGGGCTTTAATTTTTCGCAACTCTTGCATGTCGCTGTAATTTGGGTGGTCCTCATGTAGTTGACACTGTGAAGTTTATTTGTGCAGCAATTTGCATTGAAATAGTTTTGGTCACTTCGGAGAAAAAGAAGCGAAAATGATTCAGCTACATTTACATAGCCGCCATGCTGGCTTCACCATTGATGCTTGATAGGTTATGCAAATATATTCAAAATAACCCCAGTATGATCAACTATAACGTCAGCTGATTTTTTATTTTGTGACTTTCATCATTACCTAGCTATGGGGAGAACTATGCAGCGATGAACGTAACTCAACTGGGTGAATTTTTTTTAACGTTGAAAGCATTAGTGAGCAACATATAAAACTGACTCAAGTTACTTTATTCGTAAATCATGAGGTCATACATAAAAGCAATCAGAAAGTGGTGTTGACCCAACACCTGTTCTGGCACACCTGTTCTGGCACCATAGCGTGGTGTTGATCAATGATGTTGACCGATTCCAGCGCGAATGGTTATGAAGCCAGTTCAACGCCAAAAAACGTTCTTGACTCAATTTGGCTCAACACTGTAATTTGGTGTTCAACACCAATTAGTGGTGTTTAATTATTAGAGTTAATAAAATAAAGATTCGTGAGTCTATATTTGTTTGACGAATGCCTTATTATTTTTTTCCTCAGCGTCCACGAGATCAACAAGATGGCAATGAGAGCTTATCGTTTCTTCCGGGCGTCACTGAAGCGTGAACCGCCTGAAGAATCCACAGACCAAGACGAGAGACGTCGTCAGCGTAAACTGAGAGAGAAATGCCGTAAATTTGGAAAGAAGTTTCTCATGATCATGTTCTCTCATATAGGACTAACCGGGCTAGTTGTAGGCTACTCTATTCTTGGCGGATTGATATTTATGAAATTAGAATCAAGCAATGAACAGAGTGAGAAAGTGGCGGTTGGCTACATGCGCACAAAGTTTGTCCGGAGACTGTGGGTTGCTACGAATGAATTAAATATACTTTACAAACCAAACTGGACTATTTTAGCAGATAAAATCTTCAAAGATTTTCAAACAGAAGTTTACCTGGCCGTGAAGGAGAAGGGGTGGGACGGATCGGAAAGTGGCGATACGATTAGTCGCCAGCCCCAATGGACTTACGCCGGCGCACTACTCTACTCAGTGACCATTATCACCACAATTGGTAGGTATTATCTTATACTGGGTTAAGGTGGGTGGTACGATCGTATTCCTCATCTTGCCTGAATATTTAGATCCTTTGGTCGCTTGCTCACGCTTATGCATGGAGCAATTAGATTACCCTGGTCATTAACCTGAATGAAGCGAAAGAGACGACGGTATCAGCCGTGTGGTATGCTGCGTACAATATACAGGCTACTTGTAAAACATTGTATGTAATATTGATAATAACTTACAACGTTATGAGCCAATAGTAAGGGATAGGATAATGTCAATCAGCAAACAACGAGTATATTGGACGGTCTCTCTCAATAGGACGCATACCGGTACTACATGTCTACAACATCGTATCGATGCATTCATTAATCTGAAGAAACGTTGAAAATAACCCCTCAAGACAGTTCAACAGAGTATACAGGGTGAGTAAAAAAAATGTCCACCTATAATTTTCTTCATTTATTCATATGAAGTTACAATTTATGGTGTTTATAAATATAACACATGGAAGGGTACTTCATTTCTGCACTATATTCATCCATGGCATGTTTTATTCATGGAAGAAAATATACATATATTGTGTATATATCAATGGTGCTCACAAAAGAAAAGTGCATTCTCTCCATAAAGCAGAAATGAATGAACACAGCAGTTGATGACGAAACAGGAATGAGACTCTTCACTGTTCGTCTATTTTCAGATATGTCTGTTTCAGATTTTCCAATGCGAAGTAACAACTCGGAGAGAAAGTCTTAAAGTGCAACAGATATACCTGAAAACAGTTAAACATGTAAAGTGTCTCATTCCTGTGTTCGTTTTCAAGCATTTCTACATTATGTAGAGAATGCGCTTTCTATCTATGAGCGTCATTGGTATATACACATTATCTGTATATTTTTGTTCATAAACAAAACATACAATGGGTGGATATAGCACAGAAAGAGAGTACGTTATATTGCGTTATATTCATATACACAATAAATTATAACTTCAGATGAATAAATTAACAAAACTACAGGTGGACATTTTTTATGACTCATCCTGTATACAGCGGAGATAGAAATTTTAAGCGTCCTGTAGGGGACTTGCAAAATTGACACAAAAGATAAACCGGAAGTTCTGGTTCTTTCAGTTGTTTAGTGAGCTGGGCCAAAATCGACAAACCGGAAGTGACAATCATATAATCTGATTCATATTGTAATAAGACCCTATTATGATTCAACAAATGCCACGTAACAGAACCTCCGCAATACCATACAGTATCCATATACATTATGTAATATAGTAGCGTCATTACGGAACCAAGAATAGAGTTATGACCCGCAACCTGGTATATGCTCTTTGAAATCTTTAGTTATCCAGCAAACTACCTTTTGGTTATCGTTTCATATACAAAATGAAACTTTCTTTTGTCATACGTTGTTCAATTTCAAATTAGATAACTGAACCAATGTTCAATGTACTTACTGTAATGGACGACGGCTGAATAATGAATGACGGACTAGACGCTTGTATTATAAGAGTATGACATCTACTCCTCTACTCGGTTGGGTATGCAAATGTACTCTGACAGGCTATAAAATAAAGGAGTGTTAGCTCTTAATTTCGTTTCGGAGATAGCCTAGACAGTTTTGTAGGAGAGGAGGAATTATGACCCCGCACATCATTGTAGGGTTAAACATGTTTGTATCTAATCCATAATGTATCAGCGATTGTGTGTTTTGTTTTTATTATATCTAATACAATCAACAGGATTAACGTGGGTATTTTCAAGTAAATAGCAAATAGAATTGAAGCGATATGCAAGAGGTGGGAAAAACTGACGACGTCTGGCGACTAAAAAGCAACCATATGACGCTACAGGAAAGCATTCGTCGACATCTAACATTCAGGTTCTCGGACGTAGCCTTGGTATCTCAGCCGCGCTTTTATTGCAGATGTTCATGTGGAGACTATCAAGTATCCACACGGCCCCTAGCACCAGCTTACGCATAATTAGATATCTGATGTTACTGGATGAGTATCGTGGACGTCTAATAGAGTAAACGCCTCAACATGGGGTAAACCTGATAAATGCAAGAATACACAGGAAAAGTAAACTGTAATGCCCGACAGAGCAACCGACAGAAGTCATACAGATTCCACAGTTTGTAATACGTTTTGTTCGCCAAGATCGCCAATTTGATACCCATTAAAATAATCGGAAAACCATGTTTGAAGGAGATTATTTCCATGTAAGTACACAGATCCAAATACATGCTATATTGCATCATTGCCATTTTAATACGTACGTCGTACATTATATATTATTATACCTCATGTAAATTCGTAATGTTTTCATTGGTTGACTGGCTGTCTCGTGTCATTCTACAAATCGTGATGTTCAGTGATGATGCAGTCATATCTTGCCTTACCGTTGAATAAATGTCATGTACCACGGCAGAGCGTTGAGCATGACAAATTGTTGCAGGGCGACATCTGCCGGAACAAGAGTTGCCTCCCATAGTGCGCGCGCCAACATACTCCCCGAAACGAAGATTGATGTGTATCTTCGTTGACCTGATGTGTATACGTCGGCCCGTTGGTGATAGCAATTAGTGAATGTGATTTGGTTGACTGAAATAAATTTGGCATCTTTTGAAAAGGCACATAAGATCACCGAGAACCTTACTCATCCAAATTATGCGATTGAGTCGACAAACAAGCCGAGATTGAACAGTCGATCTTGACACGGCGTTTTGAAATCAACAACGGTCGCGCATTGTTGAACACGATATGCTTATTTCACCGTACGGTCTTGATGCACATGATAAAAGTCCCCATTTTATTTAAATAGGACATTCGGTATAATAAAACAACTATTGCATGTTCGCGCTCGTTGTACATAACTTGTCTCGAGCTGGCAAATCGTGATTTCCCACTCTACAACATGCAATAATTGTATATTGTCATATGGACATTGTTGTTGACGCATTCCTGTCATGAGAGACGAATCTGACCACCCCATCACAGGCGAACTTACCTGTGTCTATACAGTAGAACGGTATTCATACCATTAACAAGCGATATTGACATGCAGAAAGTAAATATCGAGTTTTTTTTGCCTCGACATGTATTTATCATTTACCTTGCTCTATGTAAATTGGATTCGTCCCGAGGGATACAAGTGAACATCCCAGCCTGTTTGTTTGCTATCCATATTTGAAAACGGAACCATTTTCATTATTTAGAAACATTGTCGGGAATGTGATTAGATATAACTGTTTTAGTTGTCGACTACAGTGCAATGGTACATTAGGCGTGATAAATCATGAAATTGACAACGAGAATGTATTGATCAATATGAGAACGAAAAGAATGGGGGAAATTACATATTACAATGACTTACAAAAAATGGATTTACTGAATTGCGCCATCGATGGCGCGCGAACATGAGGCCATTCATTCCATCCACTCATCCGTCCGTTCAATCAAATCGACAAGTCAATTATCTGGTCCGGGTGCCCATCATGGCCACCCGGATGATGTAAGGAATTGGAGTAGAGTTTACTTCGTGGTGTGGCAAATTTTGTCCGACCCAGCATTATAACTTGGACCTCGGTAGTCAACACCAGATGGGATATCCATCTATCCAAGTGGGTAGTACGGTCCGAGCAGAGGTAGCTATTTAATTTTGTGATCTAAATAGAGAGCTGTGGTGCTTACATTAAACTACAAAAACTCCCTTAATTCTGATCATTGGGATATTACTTTCGTCCGAACTAAATAGATAATCATGCATTATATATTTTCAGAAGTCTCGAACGTGTTAACTCAAAAAAGGGTGGTCACACAATATCCGCTGAAACGGTATCTTCGTCCATAATTTAGAGATATGTTTCCTGTGTGAAATAACTGAGCGCTTAGATCAACGAAATAGTTTGTAGTATCTGATCCGTACATCAGTCATCATGTTCAATAAGTTTCAGCAAAGTACATTTGAAGACTTACATACAATAGTGAAGAATTTCTCGGTTATGCTGAAAATCGTAGCGGCCTCACGATTAGAGATAGGATTGAACAAATTTATACAATTTGATAATTTCCCTATGGAACTCTAAATGCAAGGCCTTGTTTTAATCAGGACACTTTACTAAAAGTCAACATTGTTTATTGTTTTCCACATACAATCATATGACGCCATAGGTTCAGGGGGATATATTGATTTCGCCTTAATTTTTGCCTGGCCCATTTGAATTAGATACTTGTTAAGCGAAAATTCCGAAATCATCAAAAAGATATATTCATAAAGCCTTACAAATGTGTGAATGTATAACGTATTATTCCTGTTCTGAAAAAAGGGTAGGTAACTCTCTCCATGACTCTCAAACCCGTTCAAGTAGGGTAGGGTCAATATTTATAACGGTTCTCATCGTAGGGGTCGTTTCCAAATATCTTAATAAAAAAAATAGAATTTCTTTCCATAAGTCTGTAGGAATTGCTCTAGCTCTAAAATCAGCCCAGTTTTTTTGTAGTATCTCAACGGAACATCAGTCGTAGTTGTTTTCAATAAGTAGTACAGTGTACCCGTGTACCCGTGTACCCCTGACTTTATAATAAAGTGGCTATTAGTTTGACCAGGAAAGACACCGTGGATACACGATTAGCGGTTGGAACTGGTGAACTGAATATAACTTCACTGTCAGAAGGATTAAGTATAGACGCGACGTAAATATTTGGGTCACAACGACCTTAAATGTTTGGGTCAAAATGAAATTTGACGCAAAATTTTTGGGTCAGACACGTCTGTGCTCAAAAATATGTGACACAATCCTTCTGAGAGTGTTGTAAGGTTAATTTGTAACCGTGAACATTTGCTTCATAATTTCAGATATATATATATACGTTCTCCACTCATGTGACATTGCCGAGTGGCCGCATACAAATTATGTCTCCTGGCAAACATACACAAATATAGGATTCAGTTGTAACCCTTTCACCAATCCACACTGCGAGTCAAATCATTGACCATGCTTAGTCTTAATCCGGATACCCACTGAACCATTTGAAATGAATGGGGAATCTTTCTTGGACATTTCATTCCAGGTCGCTATAAGGAGATGTTTCAAAATTACGACACTAATTTGGGGATTGGTTGCTCGAATTAAATAGAGGTTTTACTTCATATGGAACTTCTGACGTCTGCATGAATGGACGAGAGATAATGCAAAATTCGATAGTAAAATTGTATGCTTTTCCATGGAACTATACATATGAAACACCCGCTTCTTGGTGACTCATAGGCCTATAGGAAAATGATAACTGAATAGCCACGAAAAAACAGCCGCCCTTTTCAAATTCCTATCAACATTAATTGAAGTTCTCAACTGCAAAATATCGATCGCCAGACATTTGCATCAACAATTTACATATCTTTGATATATCCGATTTAGAAATGTTGAAACTAGGACCAGAAGTACGTCACATGGCAGCATTACTGCGTACGTAGCAGATTTCTACAGATGTGTGAATATTAACATATCATCGGCTGTAGTTTGCTCATTTAACATGACATGACCATAACTGACAAACGAAAAGAATCAAATTCAGAGGACGATCACCACCCTCATCCCGTGATGATTTGTCGATGAAACCCACTGAAACGAATGGAGCTACCGATGCGTGGAAGTTGGTGAACCAAGAATTAATGACAGAACCTGGTGTTAACAAAATCACTATGTATATGAACACCACTGTTTAAGCCCGTGTGAGGATGAGAGTGGGTTGGGGCATATATTACTTGTAGATGGATAACTGTAGACTACTCAGAAAACATAAATCTGTATTGTCGTTGCGCATACATGGCTGCCAATAAGATTGTTGATACGACCCCGACATCCTGTGAGTAACTACAAGTCTCACTAGTCCGTACTGCATCTTGTAAGTGAGCGAACATGACCACATTTTTATGGTATAATTAGAATGGTCTACGTAAACTTCGTCTCGTGTATGGGGATGCATTTGATCCGTAAGATTTTCAAAGCCTCGACTGTCACGAATAAGAATGCAATGTTACGACAATTCTGATTAAAACAAGACAGTACCATCAGAGATTTATAAGAAATAATACAGTTGCATACGCTTGATCAACCCTACCCCTAATCGTGAGGCGACTATAATCTTCATCATATAACTTTTTGTATAGATTATGGACGCGCATATAATTTCAGCGGATATTTGGAGATGACCCCTAACTCAGTTAACGAACGCGTTAGAAATATCGATACTGCATAATTACCAATTTAGTGCTGAAAAAAACAATATCTCATTTGAACTCAAAAAAGAAAAATGAAAGGAGCTACTGCAATTGAAGTACCCCTTCCCCTCTTTGAGATAACGAAAAATGATCGGCTGTCGCGAAGTTTGTGAGGTCGGTCATACCTCACTACCCACTCGGACAGCTGGACATTCACCGTGGTGTTTACCACCAAAGTCAAGGGTACAGTGCTGGGTAGGACATAATTTTCCACATTATGGGGTAAACGGAATAATGTTCTACCCTCTTTTCTCAGAATGGACAGCCGGGCTATTCTGCCAGTTCATCTATTCATCTATCCGCCCTCTGATCTATCCTATATCCATCCATCCGTCCATCCAACTACTCCACCCGTTCAGTCAATTTCTCATCCATCCAGTGCCTTTTTCTCCTCCACCTTATCAAAGTGCAAGCTACAGAACTCGGAACCCGATTCATTGAGCATATGAGATAGACAGGACAAATGTATAAAGGATCACGACATTATATAATTACTTGGTCAGTGTCTTCTCTATGTTTTATATTTGCAGGTTATGGACACATTGCTCCAAGGACCCGATGGGGAAGAGTGGTTACAATAATATACGCGTTAATAGGGATACCCATAACGCTATTATGTCTGGCAAATATCGGAGGTGCGTTAGGTAAATGTTTTCGCTTCATCTATGGAAGGATCTTATGTTGCGGACTGTGTAGGAAGCGGAGGAAAAGTCAAACAGTCAGGGTTATAACTAACAGTGCCAGAACGAAACGTCGGAGTTGTTGCGGAAGAATCAAACGAGAAGAGCCGGGAGTTGAAGACGGAGTTAATAGTGCTCGAACGAGTGGTTGTGGTTGTTGTGGACGAAACAAACAGAAAGAAGAGGAATTTGACAACGGGGTTTTAGAACCTATCGATGTCACAATGGCCCTGGAGTCATCACCGGATTACTATGATGGAGAATACGGGGTGTACAGAGCCAAAACAAAAGACCGCGGTAGTTTCGAAGAGAGAAAGCCTGAAGAACAGATATTTGACAACCGGATTGAAGTAGCCAAGACGAAAGGTTGTGGTTGTTGCAGAAGAAGCAAGCAGGAAGAACAGGGATTTGACAACGGGGTTATGGAACCTGCTGAGGTTACAGTAGCATTGGAACCGGATTACTACGAACACGACATCATCAGGGTTCCTGTGATTGTAACCTTAGGGATCATGGCGGGTTATATTTTCGGTGGAGCAATGCTCTTCACATTGTGGGAAGATGACTGGGATTATTTGATTGGAGCGTATTTCTGTTTTATTACACTGAGTACAATCGGCTTTGGAGATTTTGTACCCGGGACAAGCATTAGTTCTTGGGACAGTCAAGAAAAGAGATTACTGTGTAGTTTGTATCTTCTATTCGGGCTCGCATTATTAGCTATGTGCTTTGACCTCATGCAAGAACAGGTTCGCTATACATGCAAACGAATTGGGTGCTGGCTCGGTATCATTGAAGTTCGTCGAACATGAATCACAGTATTACCTTTGTATGATTGATTGTGTTCTGTCTCTGTCTTGTTTCCCTCCTTCTCATTGCAGTATAGAACGCACTCATAACGCATGTCGCGCTATATATATGTACTATCAGATTGAAAGGCATACACAAGTAACCTATATGTGTATATATTGTACAGAAATATAATGTCATGGTGAATCTCAATAGTAACCTATATGTGTATATATTGTACAGAAATATAATGTCATGGTAAATCTCAATAGTGGAATGTTGCGTTCTACTTAATCTCATAAATCTACAGATTACATGCAGCAAACCAATTTTTCTGTAGGGGGACAATGGAGATAACCACATAGAGAATTGAGTTATGTACTGGAGAATGTATAAGTTTAAATCTACAATTTAAATATCCACATCTGTTTCTTGTTGTGAATTGCCATTTACCAATTACTCATTTGGCTATAATTATGCTTCAGTTGTAATTTGTGAAATTTCCACGTCTTGGGAACACTTATAAATAGTAGCTTTGTATTCATTTGGGTCACTCTCAGCTCTGAACCTTATAGGTCTACGGTTATAGTACACAGAGGCTTTATTTTTTAATGATACACTGAATAAAGCCAATGTTTACTTGCTACATCTTCTGAATAAATGTATGAAACTTCCAAGATGTATTAGGTGTGCATGAAATGAATCTATCCAACTTTATAACGAAAGTAATTTGTATTACATGTACAACAACAATAAATTGTATTACAACAACAACAACAACAAAAAAGTGTGTCCTCGCCCCCGATAAATGATAGCTATTCTATGAAAATGATGAACAATATGAGAACAATACAGCGTTCTCTTTGGGATTTGCAGAAAAGCCCAGGTGAACGGAAAACTATGGACAAAAGCCCCATCAATTATTTAGTTTAGGGCAAGAAGATCACAACTTTACCAATTTACACCCCCATACATAGTAGGAGGTATACTGGATTCTGATTGTCCATCTGTCCCTCCGTCTGTGTGTCAGCGCATCCACCAAGTCCAGGAGCCAGAACCGGCTCAAAATCGTTTCGTGCAACACCCACTACACAGTTAGTTTGTCACTTCGGGCTGCTGGGGGACGTCTCTGGAACATTTCTAGCCCTGATGTACAGTTGATTTTTGGCAGCAACAAACAATGGCGGCTTATTTTCTATCAGGGGAGGGTTAGGGTTAGGGTTAGAAGCCTGCAATTGCATGGGAGGCGAGCCATGCAAAACCCAAACAAAGTTCAATCAAGCGAATGGAAGACGGCGATGATGATCATGATGATGATTAATGACATCTAGATGATTTCGCTCCATTCGAACTGGATAGTTTATAGGCAGAGTGTTTAAACTCTTTAGAAACGATTGTTTAGTGTTGATAGACCCAGACAGACATTGTAAAAACATTGTCATCACTGTATTAATATTGAGTGTATGACTGTAATTATTATATGTAGACAGATGACCTTTAGAGGTAGTTTACGTGAGATTACTGGACTTTTGTGACTTGGGGTAGGGGAAGGGAAATGCCCTTATTTTTGGTTTAACTCGAGGAATGTCAACCCTGTTTTTTTAATAGTAGATCGGTGATATTAACTGCTCTAACTGCATTGGCAACCTGGTGGTCCATTCAAAGACATTATTGCACAATTACATTCGAACCAGAAAACAGAAACAACATTCCATGAAATTTTTGGTTTTATTTCATGACATAGCATTATATGTAGATAAAATTGAGCTTGATAAGCAGCAATGCAAAGACCTGTCTCCTGTCAATAATAACTGGTTAGGAATCGTGGCTATAGGAGCAGAGGAAAACAATTCTGCAGATCTTTCAAATTTGTGCTTCATACGTCACCACTCTCCTGATAGAAAATAGGCCGTTATTTATTGTTGCTGCAAAAAATCAACTGTACATCAGGGCTAGAAATGACAGAGACATCCCCCAAACAGCCTGAAATAACAAACCAACTGTGGTTGCACGAAATCATTTTCTCGGCCTCTTTTGAACATTGGCTCCAGAACTCCAGACTATCTGTTTGCTCGTCTAAAATTCGTTTCCAGGCAATAACTTGAGCACCGTTCAGTGGATTCGTCTCAAATATGCATATACCATGCCATGAGTTGTCGCCTGGGATTCGACCAGTTTCGCCAATAGGTGGCCCCACCTGGTGGTAAAACCCAAAATGCATTTCCGTGCAATAACTTGAGAACCTTTCATCGGTATGTATATACTATGTCACAAGATGTTGCTTGGGTTGGACTGTTAAGGGGCTGAGGGGTTGTAGCCCCTCTGGTGCCTCATGCTCTTATTAGCTTCAATGCATTTAAAAATGAAAATCCGTTATATCAATAAGATTTAGGTAATTGGCTATTCAAATTCATGCTAATATGGTCGTAAATGGGAAATATAACTGGGTACGTTGACCTGAACTGCGATTGCTTTAAGGCAAGAGAGACAACTAGTAGTGGGTTTGCCCCGCGAGCCACCTTAAATGTCCTCCGCGCAAACATCTGCTTATGTGGAATCAGGATGGTAACGTTTTTGGAATTGAATCGAGGTGTATAATTATTGGTATTTCTTATGCGTAACATGGGTGGTGATATACAAGATTCCCCATATGATACAAGAATCACAACCGAATGGTTTGTTAAATCATTTTATCAAATAACTGTAGTACTTTTTATTCATAAAAATCTGTCATAATTGGATAATACATGTAGCGTGAGAAAATAAATTAATACGTTTTGTCGTGACATCGCTGGACTATTTTTCCCATAAAAGTTTACTACGAAATACTATATTTACAAGTGCAACAAGAACATGGATATCTGCAAGACGATCATGTTATCCAGATACATGCAGGGCCCTGCAAACTATAATTGTCAATAGCCATACAAGCAGAAATGATCGTCAATACATTATTCCGACAGTTTTGAGCTTCATATTTTGTATAGTACTCACGTAGTCTGTCTTTGATGTTTGGCGAATCGAGCCGGCCCACCATTTTGGGAACCGTATCCCGTCAAATCTCTAAATTAAACGTTTGTTCATTCCTTTGCAGTATCTGCATGAAATATTCCCGATGTTTGGTTATTCCTTGAAATAGATCTGGATGATTAGATACTTCACACGGATTACGTGTTCAAAATGATCTTGACAGTCTAACATGTCGTCACCTCGCTGATACCATGATGACATGCAGCGAACACGAGTGAAACTTGTGTTCATGTTCGAGTGAAACATGTTTCAAATAAATTATGTATGGGGAACAGCTAATTAACAAGTTACACTTACTGCATTGTGTTGTGAAATCATTTACGATATTTTGAAATGCTGTGAAATCTGATCAACCTTAAAAAGGAGGTGCTCAAACTCGTTTTGGAACTATATCGGCTTAGCGGAAAAATACAGCAACTTGTAAGGCTGTGATGCGCCTCAACCAGCGCCGTTTTTCTCGCCAAGAAGGGAACAAAGAAAATAAATTTGAGATACATTTGATAAAGAAATCTCTCGAATTATTACATTTATAATTTGCTTAAAAATAGCTTTGTGATGAACAGAATCCTACACATGGCAATTTATTTTTAAAAGTTAGGACACGAGTTGAGTAAGTTTTATATGTTGCTCGCTAAAGCTCGCAACACATAAAACTTACTCAGCTCTATTAAATATCCACTCGTGTATGATCCTCTATATGTTAATATTTTAATAGCTACATGTGCCGACGTAATTCACAGTTGAGAGAAACGAAATCTATGATTATATTCGGGTTACGATCAGTGTGGCTTTTAGTTAATAAATAATTCAATAAATTTGATAATGAACAGATTTCTTCATGACATTTGCACCCCGCATGGTAACTCAGTCCATTTGAACGAGTGTGGGACTGCCAATATCTGGATATGCACGAAAGAATATTTTGTCGGTCTCCGATTTAAAATCAGCCACGTCAGATGGGCGCGTTTTATTACCAGGTTTTAATCATATTGGCAGAAATAAGGTCGTTCCACCCGACCGAATCAACACGAATTTGAGAGGCGAGCAATCAAACCGGCCCAGAGTTTTTCCTATTAAAATCTTGAAAGGCTGGTTGGATGTTTTTGAGAGTTAAATATTATAGAAACATTTTAAAATATATCGCAAACTATTTATCCCCCATCCAGAAATAATGACCAATCAGTGTTCGCCGAAGTAAAATCATAACTACAATTTTAGAACGAAAATCCCCAGTGTTTTGTCATCTCCATTAAAACACCATAAACAGATTGAGAATAATTACTAAATTGCGTCTGAATGAACTTTGACGGTTATCGCTTATTCCATTTAAAACACCACTAAAATGCGAATTACAAATTTAATGCCATTAAAATATCACTAATATAGGCAGAAATAAAATCTTCTCTTCTCCCATTAATGCTTGTACGATTAATGACTAATTAAGTTCTTCGTAATTAAAATATTTGCCTAACAAAAAATAAAAAGTAAGGGCTGCTTAATGGTCATTAATTGATCACCGTTTTCACATGTCCTCGCATTCTCAACAACTTCGCATATAATTGATGGCCCATAAGCTATGATAGCAATGATTTCCCTATTAAACAAAAATAACGGCCATTGATCTACCAGTTTGTACTATAGACCGGATTTTCTAATTGGAAAACATCGCTTCACCATCTTGGTTAATTGAAAAAAACCCCAATTAAAATATGAAAAGAAAGTTATTTCACCATACAAAAGTTAAATACTGGTTCCTCTGTCCGGAAAAGGTGATTTTATTCGTTGGAGATAGGCATGACAGTTCTTTCATAATTTGAAGTATATTGATTTTTCCAATGCTTCAACAAGTTTAGATGGTATTTTTTGTTTTATTTGCACTTTTTAATGCCAGGCTGTCATGGTTTTTGTTTCCAAGAACTTCCGCCGTTTGCTGGAATAAAATTGAGAGCGCAAATTGTATACACAATTAAAACGTACTTAATGATGTGTTTAATGACTTCACAATCCCAATTTAGTGGTCCATACACACCATGTCTGATAGCCATTAAGGTGGATTGCCAAGCCATTAAAATAACTAATGGGATCACATTGCCAAATTAATGACCATGTGGATAGCATTATTATTCATTTTTTAATGGCATTGTAAGGTTTTACGGATTTAATGGAATAAACCATTAATCGCTGTGTAGAATACATGATGGATTTGTCACATTTAGTAACCATCAGTTTTGTGGATATTCACTTTGCACCCATGTAACTTAAATGTCTTGTAGGTAGATTTCAAAAGCCAGTATTAATATTCCCTCCAAAAGTGTAACGGTATGTTTTAATGTCAGCTGAGATGAAACCTGTGAAGGCGGCATTATCATTACTAATCAGGATTTTAGTGGCAAAGTAAAGTCAAATAAATAATGGTGCATCACTCATGGTATTTTAATGACCAGGTAATGTAGGTGTGTCCAGCAGTTCTTCGCCCAATGAGTTCCAATTAAAGTTATCTTTTATAGACACGTATTGTGGTGCAGTTGAGCGTTATCCGTCTGCCCGACCTTTCTAAACATCTATCCTTTATGACATTCAAAAAATTACCTCAGCAGTCGGAGAAGTAGTCTTGTGCATCAATCATATGGTGCGGAGTCTGTTTCAAGGCAATCTGAAGGCTCCAAGATAAGCATTACTCTGTATACTGTAGGCGTGTCCAGCAGTTCTTCGCCCAATGAGTTCCCTCTCGGAAACAATGCATCTCGCCCAGCTCATGAAATCCTGCAATAACGGTTTGAGACAAGAGCATCAATGTGTGTTCCTGTTAAATTGAGACTAATTCGACCATGATTACGTACTATCAAAGTATGGGAACTAAACTTCTGTTGACCTTTCATAACATGCGACAAATCAAAGTTCGGCCTGTACATGTGTTTATATCTTTGACGTCGTTGCGAATTGAAAGGTGCCTGGAAGTTAATACCCTGGTATTTCGTAGTTCGAATAGGGACCGTATAAATACAATGCAATACAAGGAATACACGATGTTCATATGAACAGACACAATCAAAGTGATATTGAGATACAATTACTCTGGAAACTATTTGGACATTTATTAAAAATACTGACGAGTGATATAAAATACGATCGCTAATACGATTGAGTAATAGATCGTAGAGTGCAAGACTGGCGCTACGTTTGGTAACTTGTGTCTACTTCCGCCAAACTCGGAACTGTCATTTGAATATCATGTGTGTTAAAGCTGCAGGCTGTTCAAACGAACAGACAGAATGACAGCGTGACTGAGATACTCTGGAAAACGACTGGGAAATTCATTTGAATAAAGAATGTTTTCTAGTATTTTTATTTCATACACATGTGAAATTGGCCCCAGCTGTCACTCGAAATAGACCTTTCGATTATCGGCACAGAAATTCTTTATGGACGATGTCTGAATATTGAATATCGGATATGACGTATGTTATATGACGCTGCAACACCATGTTGTTGTGTTCATATAGATTTATGCCTGCTTAGAATTTAGTGCGGTTCATGTATTATGAATACGGTATATGGGATCCGGGTGATGTATTACCACATACTGGAAAGATGTGTACAGCATCATTTCTCTCTTGGAACCAAAGTGATCCGACGACAGCACAGAAATTAAACCAATCGGCATTACTCATCTGAACCAGTCAGACACGTCATTCAGTTGTCAGCCACCTGAAGCAATTAGGTATGCTGCGTGCCATTTGGTATTGACTCAATAGTACCACGCGTTGCAAATGTACATATGCTGCGATAATTCACAGTTTCCGGAATGTATTACCCAACATTTACATAAAAAATCATGTAGGTTAGAAAGAAGTAATAATTTCCCCTATCCCTCGCAATGTTAAATGACATGCTTTCGTTGAAAGATCTCCACTTTACTGACACCAGACGAATAATTCCCGGACATTGTTTTTCATCACAATATGTCAGCGATAACCTAGACCGTATGAAAACATGATGTTATCCAGTACCAATTTCAGTGAAACAAGGCCGACCGGGGGTGCCCGATTTTACTAGTTTCGCTTTGAAGACAATACTGAAATTCAACTGGCGGTAAATATTGCCCACGCGCGTTAATTTCGTGGGAAATTTGCATGGAATTTACAGACAATATTTTGGACTCACTCATCGATATTCAACCACCAGTGCTTTATCTGAATATCAACCAATCGTAGTGCTTGCCTGTCCCATAGTCCGATACATTCGATACATTGCCCGACAGGCTGAATCGGTGAGTTAGTTCCTTTTTACCTCTATAAAAGCGTGGCGGATGTTCGCAGACTTCATTCGACATCAGTAGAATTCGAATGTGATAGGCAGACCCTAGAGATTGTTACTGGCATCCGCCCTGGAAATGTCAGAAATACGACACCACAAGTATACTAAACACAAAACGATGCGTTTATTCTCATATTCAGACAGTTGTCGTGGAACTCGTTGTGTTTCATCATCGGCGAAATAAAATATCAGAGATCAAATAGATGTGTTTTACCTCAGTGAAAGAAGGGAATCTTCAGATTATATAACACGAAAGAGCAAAGTCGTTATTCAAATTATTGAAGATAGCAAATTTTCAACAGAATATCCGCAAAATGTGACGATTAAGTGTATATCAAATATTTGAATACCTTTCGACAAGATCGAAAGGCGGCTTTATACGCCGTGCATTTTATTCTTTTTAGTTCACGTATCTGACTTCAGTTCTTGAAGCTTACAATAAGCCAAGCGTCGTCCATGAAGAATTTCCACTTCTACATGTATAAGAAAGAAACTTAACTGATAATGTCATTTCAGCATCAATCTCCACACAGCATATACCAAATTATATTTCACTATAATATATCAAACTGTTTGTGTCCGCCGTGCATCCACAGCTCTGAAACTTCGTCAAACTGTCATACACGACACATGGTCTTCACGCAGTGTATCCACTGACTATAAATTGCAACTGTGGATAGAACATTGTCATAGATAAAGACCGGATACGAAAGGTGCAATAATTTCCTGATTTTCAGCCCAGTGACCTTTGATCTCTGACCAAGACCCCCGTATTGGTACGCGAAACATCGTCTCCCCATAGGGTATCTACTCACACAAATTGGATCTCTAGATAGAAAACTGTCCGAGATATAGACCGGACAAGAAGGGACAGACGGACGGACAGAGAGAAATCGCCGTCACATAATACGTCCACCTTTTTTGGCGGGGGTGAAAAAAGGCACATAACGCCCAATTGGGTACGGAGACATGGAGCATACATTTGGCATGTGCGGGTCTATTATTGTCAAGAAGTGCGGGATGATAAACATTCAGAAATCAAAAAGGGCATCCAATGCCCAATGAGGCCCTGGAACCTTTTGGTCGGAAGGCCTTCACGGTGAACTTAGGAGAGTGACTGTGTTAAATGTGACGATTTTAATCAACGTCACAAAACATTGTTGCAGAAACTTTTAAAACAGGGCTATACCACAAAGCGCCTCTACTCAAAATTTCTCAAATTTGGCGATACATATCGCATGCTGATCGCAAAATACGAGCGTAGAGTGCAAGATCTATGGCGTTACGTTTCGTAACTTGTGTCTAATTCCGCTTAACCTGGTGCTAGGGCTCCTACAAACCCATGTACTTCAAGATCCTCATGGTGCTTATATGAACAGACACAATCAAAGCGTGACTGAGATTCATCATTATCTAGATGACGACTTCACAACGAATATTATGGATTAAGAATACTGATCAGCGATACGGGTTTGATATTTTTGGAACATCACGATGTCTTGCCGGCATCATTGAAAACTGTTGACCGCTTCTCTCTTGCAGGAAACTAGCCTATGTTTATGTATAGTATGATTGTCTTTTGAATTTGGTGTTAATACTGTTATATGGAATATGAAATGGGTCTTTGGATTATGGACGCGGATATTCTTTAATGGACGACGGCTGAATTATGAATGACGGACCAGACGCTTGTAATGGAGACAGAAAACAGTCGGAAAGGGCATTCGACGCCCATTGGGGAAGGGACATAATATAAGAATTAAAGTAACACGTGTACGTCTATTCATAGCCATTGGAAGGCGCTTAAGGTGGTTGCCGAGACGGATTCGAGAGGGAGAGGGACACAGAACATTGCAGGTACATACGTTCTTACAAACTGTACATGTACCTTTTTACGTATACGTCAATATCCGTGGCGGAAAGCTGGCTTGGCTTGGACATTCTCTTCTGATATTTGCCAATCAAGTCATTCGATGTAGACGAATAGACGCTCACTATATGCAGGGGAAAGGGGAAAGAATTGCGCGAACATAAGCCCACATGTATACAAATATTAAACAACTTACGCTCACTATCCTCGATCGAGCATCATATAAATTTATAATCTAACCCACCGCCTCCAGTCTGTGGCTTTCCCCTCATCCAATGATCGTATCTAGTTAAGTCACTATCTCATGCATTATTTTATAGATGTTAAAACCATAAAAAAACATTCGAGTTAAGTCATCAGTGTGTCTGTAAAGCGACGTCTGTAAGTACATGTACTATTGTTTGTTTGACCAAGTGATGTGGTTGTAGTGGAGGCAAATCATACTGTTAGATGCAATTGGAGAAGTCCATATCGCCTCACACGCTGCGGTCCCACCTCCGCATTGGAAGCCAACTTCCACAATGTTAAAGATGTAATCAGCCTCAAAATGGATGGATTTTGTAAACTCTCTCCTATGCGTTTTTTCAGCAGGAAAGATTACAAAAGCATTATATGTATTATATGACGATGATGGGATCGCCACAAACAACGAATGCAAGAATATCTTGTCAGAGAAATTTGAAACTGCTCGCTTCGACGGGTTTTCTGTTTCGCCATTGAATGTTTGTTGTACGCGGAGAGGAAAATGACGTCACTGTGTGACGTTTGAGTGACGTAGCGGCGCTCAGGAATCTGAATGCTGCACCGCTGCAGCCATGGGATAACGTCATGGCTCGTGCCTACAGTTCGATAATGTCGCATAGCATACGTTGGTAGAATGCACCACACGTGTGTGTACGCTTGTTGACACGGCCGTGGAAAAATAAACGGCATGCCATGCTGTTTATTTTTAAAGATCAAATCCTTCTATATTCTCGTAAATGGTAGAAACCAGTTTAGTTTTTTGTGGTCAAATGTGTCTCATTATGTATATATTGTAACATATGTCGCTTTCGCTGAGTTTGAGAGACATCGATTTCAGCCCAGATTTGAGGTTGATTGCATCTTTAACATGGAGAAATGAGGAAAAAATCTTTGTAAATATAAGTATTCCTGGTCGTTGTTACTTACACATAGTATTTGTCGTCTCGTTTGGTGTGGACTGGACGAATGACGTCACTGGGAAATTGTGAGACCCCCATCCTCTAGACATTTTATTGATACAGATTGTGAGAGAGAGAGAGAGAGTTAAGGTTTAACGTCGCGTTCAGCAATATTTCAGCTATATAGCGACGATCAAACAAAATTCTAAGTACTCAAACCAATAACCCAGTAATCCAACACATTAAAACATACACCATTACAACTTATGCAACAGATCACCCGTGCAAAAAGATCCTCCAAAGTAGTCGCTCGATAAAAATAATCTCGTACAATCTTAAAATCTATACAGTCGATACGAATCACTGTGAGATCTTCGTGGCATGGAATACACCTTGGGACTGGCTCTTGTTTTTAGTAAATGTTCGTGAGTTACTCGTGTATGGTCGATTCTACATCGCCTGATCATGGCTTGATCGAAACGTTTCTAGCTGTTAAGATGAGTATAGCCTACACTTTTTTTTGAACTCCTGAAGTTTGTTATTATTCACAGCATCCCATAAAGATTGAAACAGCCCTCTCACATAAGTACAGATACAGGGTCAACCTCATCATCTAGGGCTGCCTTAGCCATTCTATCAGCCTCAGTATTACCTTTGATGCCAACGTGACTAGGTAATCAACAAAACACAATATTAATCTGTTGATCAAATCTACAATCATATAATTGTAGAATATTCAAGATGGTGAGATGAGTGGAAGTTCCACTTTCAATCGCTTGAATGCATGACAGTGAATCTGAGAATATGATATTTTTTTCCTTTTAGTGGACCCAATACCTTCCAAAGCCAACAATATAGTTTTGGCTTCCACAGTGAATATCGAGCTTTTACATGGTAGTCGACAAGTTTTAGTTTTGGAACTAAAGATAGTAGCACATGCTACTCTCTCACCATCTTTAGAACCATCTGTATAAATAGCCAGATGTGATCTGCAGTTTTCTCTCAGCAGACCAAATTCTGGCTCGTGTTTGTCTTTTTATATTTCGTTAGTGTAACATCTACTTCTGATTGAACTAACTGCCATGGTGGAATTGGTAAGAGCTTGTTAGGTAAAATTTTACTAAGCTTAATACCAGCTGCTACAATGTGTGGTTTCATAGGAATTTCAAGAGGTGGAATAATGGACGGTTTCGTTAAATAGATATCCACGAACTGAGGTCTGAAAACACAGTTATATGCAGGATTCCAGTGAGTTGATCGCAATTTCGTGATATATTGCGGTGATAGTTGAATTCTTCGAAGTTCTAAAGGAAATTCATAAGCTTTCCTTAGGGGATGTTATTAACGCTCCAAGGCAAAGTCTTAGTCCTTGATGGAAAATAGGATATAACTTTGCCAAGTTTGACTTGCATGCATCACTGTAAACAATAGAGCCATAATCAAGTTGGAACGAACAAGTGATCGATAGAAATAGAGAATAGTTTGCTGATCTCCTCCCCACTTACAGTTGGCAACTACCTTCAACAAATCAAGAGCTTTCGTGCACTTAGTTTTCAAGCAATTTATATGCGACAAGAACGTTAATCGGTGGTCAAACAATATTCCTAAGAATTTGACCTGTTTTACTACTTTGATCTTAGTTCCATCTAATGTAGGTACTTGATCTTTGTGCTGGAAATACTTTATGCAAAAGTGTATACAACTTGTCTTAGCTCTGGAGAATTTGAATCCATTTTCTAGACTCCATTTCTGGATTCTATTTAGACAAGCTGTAATGTTCTCTCAATATTGTGTATACTTTTTCTACTGCACGAAATGTTGAAATCGTCTACAAAGAGTGAACCATCAATTGATTTATTCAAAACTGCCGCTAAGCTGTTGATCTTGATACTAAAAAGAGTTGTAGACAAAATACTGCCCTGTGGGACACCCTGATCTTGGTCGAAATGATCAGACATGGTTGTACTCAACCGAACTTGGAATTGTCTATCATTCAATAAGTTGGATATGAAAATGGGTAAACGGCCATTTAATCCCATAGTGTGAAGGTCTTTTAGAATCCCGTATTTCCATATAGTATGATATGCTTTTTCTAAATTAAAAAAAAACTACTTGTTAATTCTTAGCGAAAACATTCTTGACATAGGAATCTGATCTGACTAAATGGTCAATGGTACTTCTATTTATACGGAAACCAGCTTGAATTTCAGTAAGTTTCTTTTCAGTTTCTAGGTATCAAACAAGGCGATCATTTATCATACGTTCCATTGTTTTACAAACACAGCTTGTCAATGAAATCGGACGATAATTACCAGGGTCTGTATGGTTACGGCCAGGCTTTGGTACTGGTATAACAATGACACTATGCCATGACGGTGGAAAGTCTTCTCTTATCCAAAGTCTGTTGAATATGCGTAATAGAATTTCTAGAGAAGATTCGGGTAGATATTTCAAAAGTTGATAATGAATATTATCAGGGCCTGCAGCAGAATCGTTAGCTTTCGTGAGAGAAGCATGAAGTTCCTCAATTGCAAATATAGCACTATAGCCTTCACGGTTACCGTAGGGGAATTTAATTTCATTTTTCTCTTCTCTTTTCTGGAAACTTTGAAATTTAGGTACATAATTATCTGACGAAGAGTTTTTGGCAATTGTTTCGCCTAGCTTATTTGCAATCTCTACTGTTGTTGAAAGCGACGTTAAATCCTATTCACTCACTCACTGCAATCTCTACTGTGTCAGTGAACACCTGATTTCCATCACTGAGATGATGAACACTAGACTTGGAACATTTTGCCATTTATTCTTTGGATCATATTCCAAACTTTTGTTATAGGAGTATGTGTATTGATCTTAGAAACATAATTTTTCCAAGCATCACGTGTGTTCTGTTTCAAGGTTGACATTAGCAAACAATATATCTGCTTCAGTAATCCTGTAATCTTCGGATCCACCAGTTACCTTCCAGATCTACATGTATATCACTAGGAAATAATAATTTCTGAGTTCCTGAAAACTACTCAACCTCGTACATACGTTTACATCCTGAGTGCATGTTCATATTTGATTTCCTTCCCCGTCCGATGGACGGGTTTTACGCTAGTTTGTTATAAGAGAGAAAAGGTGAACTGATTTTCAGTGATGCCGACAAGACAAATGTACATGTACATTCTGTTTTCCAAGTTGATTTCGATATCGTTTATTATTAACCAAAGTTATTTTCCTAATGTCAGACATGGCGCTTGTAGAGGACATTCCTGGTGACGAAAATAAGTCAATTGCTAATATTGATATCGAGATGATCACAAAGAGGGTCAGGAATATTTTGAAGTGATTAAGTTGGAATTATACTTCGTTGAATTGCTTATAAATTGTACCGGTGTAACTGGAAAGATTGTTCGACTTCTGTCTGCCAATTGTTTTCCTGTTTTGCATCTCCGGTAAGACATTTCTGCTGGTGGACGTTTCGTCCCCGACGCCCGCCCCCTGTAGCCTACATACCTTTTGGTCTTTGATATATGTTGACATTGTGGGAAGTTGATGCTGGGTCGACATCGGGCCTTACAGACTCTGTAAGCCTTTTGTGTTAAATGCCGTAATTTTCATCCGACGACGACACAGCTCACCAATCTCCAGTGTACGAGTTGTAACAGCGACACTGCTCACTAATTACCAATATACGAGATGTCAGAGCATTTCCATCATAGCTCTATAGATTTGTATATAATACCGCTTATGCCGGTGTGACGGAAACGTTGGCCCGGTGCATCCAGTGTCCGGGGGACACTCGCGTCTGGACGTAAGTGTCCCAAGACACTAAGATCTGGATTTAATTGTCCGTCGGGCATTCAGGTCTGGATTTGGATGTCCTGGGACACTGGCTTCCAGGAGACGAAAGTCCTAACCTGGAGGCCAGTGTCCGCCTCGATGACTATTTCCTATTTTCCATCCAGTTTACACGTGAACATGTTTACCAGAGAGTAGTATAGAAAGGGAGTTACGGCGTTGTTGACCTACTTCCGACAGGTGGCGCCAACAGGTCATTTCCGTCTGACCTTTGTGAAGTCACTTCCGGTTCCGTTCATGTTACATAAAGTAACCTTTAACCCTGCGCATGATTTCAGCTATTGTGCGCATTTCCACTATTGTGCACTTCCGATCACGTGACCGGAATCTGGAGTGACCTCATAAAGGTCAGCCGAAAGTGACCTGTTGACGTCACCGGTTGTAAGTAGGTCAATAACGCCCTACCCCCCCCCCCTCTTCTCTGTCTCGGTCTCTCCCTCCTACTCAGGAGGTGAGGACGAAAATGAATTTAAGATACTTTTAACAGAAAATCTTGAAATTTATGCTAAGAAATAGCAAGGTAAGACTGCATCACACCTAAGGGCTTTTCCTCGCGCTTGTGTGCCTCTTTGCTTGTCCAGTGGACGCTTGTTCACTACAAAAAAGAATACAAAATATTGGCGAGCAAACAAGTCAACAGGAGAAACAACACGTTCTCCTGTTTCCACGAATGCAAGTCGCGATACGTAATTGTTCTATAAAGGTGTGGAAGCTGCCATTCAGTGGGGGTAATTAGGTCACTACTTGTATTCTTTTAACGGCATATTCTGTGGGCCTTCCAATGACGGGGTCAAATTTGCATGTTTTCTATATATCTCGGACTATTTTATGCAAACAATTCCTTGTTTAACCCAACCAGGCCTGGGAGAGGGATAGTCGCCACAGCTCCCCCTCTCCCCCTCAACTTTCAGCGAAATCTCCGGAACGTCAAAAAATTGAGAGCTCACACTCACACTTTGTAGTTTATCATATTGGGGTCATTTTGAGACTATTTGCATAACCTCTAGAGCAGAGGATCACGGGTAAAATCACGGGTAATTTATCATGCATGTTTTTTGGAAAAATTCCATGAATAAAATTTTCGCAAAATTTGATAAAAAAATCGACTAAGAAATGTATTTTTTGAAAATGACGTCACTGTGACGTCATCAAAGCGGCCCTCTTTTTACATTTTATTGTACAGGTTGACGGAAAGATATAGTGTGGTAAGTTTCAGTCCCTTTACCTCAAGGGATAAGAAAAATAGTTAGGGGAGGGACAAATTCGCCCCCTCCCTCCATCCAGGCCTGGACAGGTCCTAAAGATCCCAGGTCAGATAAAGTTAACACAGAATTCCTTCAGATTTCTCGCATTCTTAATAACGGCGGAAACCTTTAAACCGCGAAGTAAAGCTAGTAAACGCAATATTAATGTAAAGGTTACTCCGCGGTTTAAAGGTTTACTCATTCATTCATTCACCAAGATAAATTAATTGTACAATTCATAGTTGTAAAAGGCAGTTGGCGGGAATAAAACCCCAGATGGCTTGTTCTATCCCTGTAGTAAACAATTAGATTATATATACGAATATAAGTTAAAGAAGCTGATGAATATTGATATGAATGTAAGCGGTGAGAACATTATATAAATAAAAACAAACACGTGTCCTAGGACAATCAGCAAACTCGACGGTTTAAAGATTTACTCTGCGGTTTAAACGGTATAAACGTTTCCAAGTGTTTTGTTTGGTTTTGTTTGTCATTTATGACGACGTTACTAGAAATGACAAAAATGTGAAGAATACATGTAATAAACTGAAATCTGTTTGTAGAAAATAGGCGAAAATCAAGAACACCCCTAATAAATGCAGAAAATATAATAAAAAAAATAAAAAAATAACTTGGATGGAATAGGCAAATATACCCGGTGTTTGTCACGAATACACCATTAGTTTGCGAGCGCCTTAGGTTGGACTACCGGTAATGTATACATATTAACCATATATGAAGTCTACAAAATATATTAATTGTGGGTCACAAGGACTCACTTCTCTCATTTCTATGTAAATGGGTTATACCAAAAAAGAATAGTATCTCGCTCAAACAATCAAAGATAAAACTCATGATAAATATATTCACTTTCAATGATCAAAACAACGGAATTTTGTTGGCGTACTGCTACCTGATGATTCCTTTGAGCAGCTCGACGTATGGAACGTTTCTCTTGCTGAATTTTCCCGGCTTCGTACTTGTCCATATTGTTGGCCAAATATCGCAGACTATCGGCAAGAGCTAAGGATGACACAGGTCTAATTGTGGACAGGTATATGTGGATGCCAGCTTTTATACACACCTCTTCAGGTATACAGAAAAAAAGAATTCTTTCAGAATTTAAGGAATATTCCCTGACTGTTACACCAGCGGAATATTCCTCAACATAACTAAGGAATATTCCTTACCATGTTAAGGACTTTCCTTAAAAACTGATAAAAACTTTCCATTCACCTGGGTGAAAAGGTTTTCACCTGGGTGGAAACGTTTTCACCGGGGTGAGAAGATTTTCACCTGGGTGAAAACAGGATTTCACCTGGGTTAAAACAGGTTTCCACCAGGGTGATAACGTTTGCGCCCAGGTGGAAACTTTTTCACCCCGGTAAAAACCTTTTCACCCCATTGAAAACGTTTGCACCTGGGTGGAAACTGAGGGGCAGTGAAAGTGATGTTTTTGTCATATTTCTTCAAAATTTCTGCTTTTCCGCAATCAAAAGTGGGCAAAAACTATTTTATTTCATATCACATTAATATTTGCTAATTTTTCATGCAGTTTTTGTGGAGAAATTGCAAAAATAAAAAATTCGGAAAATCTGACCAAAAAATCGACCAAAAAATGCCGTTTTTCAAAATGGCGTCACTGTGACGTCATCAAAGCGGCCATCTTGGATTTTTTACATTTTCTGGTAGAGCTTGACCCAAGGGTATAGTGTAATAAGTTTCAGCCCCCTATCTCAAGGGGTAAGAAAAATAATTAGGGGAGCCATTTCGGCCCCCCCCCCCCCAGGCCTGGACAGGTCCCAGAAAGCCCAGGCCAGATAGGGTTAAATACATAAAATTATTTTTTTCTAAAAAATATATATATATTTAACAAAGATGCGACGGTATAACTTTTCAAGACGTACTAAAGCTGTACACGAGAAATGCAGAAAATCAAACATTTTCAACTGATCCCGACTGGGATCGAACCCACAATCTTACCTTCTGCTGTACTGTCCACCGTCTCTATGCCTTTACCCACTGCACCACCGATTTGCTGGCCGAACCTCTGTTCAGAATTTCTAGTCTTTACTATTCCTTTAGTTTCATATATAGGTCAACCGGACTCTGTGGAATGCCGGACTCTGAGGACTTCCATAGCTGTGGAAGCGCCCATAGTCCGCCAGATGCCATGGTCCGGGCCCTATATATATGAGAAGGGACATTCCTGTCTAGATTTCAGTGACCCGGACACCAACGATACCAGGACCCTGGTTTCTACTGATAGGGGGACAACTGTTTCCGAGGGAGGACTTTCGTATCTGGATCTGGGTGCCCTTCGGGCACCCAGATCCAGATACCATGGTCCCCGGACCCTCATATCTGGCGGACCACGGTTGCTTCCACACCGGTGCTAGGGGCCGTGTGGTCATATCATCCAAGTTGCCACATGAACAGGCACAATAAAAGCGTACCTGAGATACAAAACATATCACGAATCGTTAGATTCTTGTTATGTGCTTTATAATAGGTTATCCAGAAGGCTATACTGTGAAGTCATGTGGCTCAGTCAGTGTGTCGGCACCTCTTCCCACTTCCCTTATATGCGTTGTAATTGTTTCCTAAGAAGAAGTCTATGAATGGTGACATCTTTCCTTTCACACCTGTACATAGCTAAGTTTATTGGTATTCATTACTCGCTCATTCTTGATTATTCCAAACAACTGTTCAGATCGAATGAGTACTGTTTAGTGCAACTGCATGCACTTGCTTGATCAATTACTTAATATGATGGCGATTCTGTCTGGAATCCTCACGGAATTATCGCTTCCCCGAAGCCAGTTGCAAATGATGATCCGTATTGTGTTACTATTATAAAGGCCATTAAAATCATTTGTGGTTCAATGCCAAATTGCTGAAGGGAAAGCAATGTCTGTCTAGTCCAATCAACTTAATGGATTACATTCGGTAGTAGTTCTATGAGCGACATACATTGTACATGGCTTTGTTTCGCTGGCTAAATGTTGCGTCACAACGGGGAATTCACGGCCAGGTTTACGCTTTTAGAGCTCTTCATATCAAAGGTACCGGTCACATTGATGGATGATTAAACGCTTTACTGAATCTCGGGTTTTGTGGTGGCAGATCCTGTTGATTGCGGCCTCCGTAGTTAATATCACGGAGGAGTCTGGCAGTATCATGTATGCAATGTTTTGTTTCCGTCAGACATCTAATTTGACAAATTGTTCAATTTGAATCATGAGGCGACGTGACAGAGTGTGTTGTTCATCAAGGACAACCTGCACTAATTTTCTCAGAAAGGGTATTAGATTTCTGCTGTCCAATGTTGGGCTTGCGTGTTTGATCGTATGCTATTCCATACTGGGAGGGATCGCATTCAAACATCTGGAATCTCCGTCTGATCAAGATGAGATTATAATGGAGCGATTACGGGCCACTGTAAGCAAATCACGCCAGGAGCATTTCAACAATCTATGGGAAAAGACGGTGGCGCTCAATGTCCTCAACGAGGCTGAATGGATTCGGGAAGCTAACCACATTCTGAAAGTGTTTAGGGAGGATGTCATCAATTTCACTGGCAAAGGTTGGGACGGGAGAGATGAAGCTGGCGAACCGACATGGTCGTTTGCCAGGGCACTGCTGTATTCCGTTTCAGTCATCACAACCATCGGTAAGTAGATCCATAACCGGTTGGGTACCTATTTATATCACAACTGATTAGTTTTCGTCTGTTCCCAGACGACCCTGAGGAAAATGGGGACATGACATCGACGCACAACCGACAAAAAAATATTTTCAGCCATGCTGTGGCTTATCACGCCGTAACATTATACTGCGAACATACTATGATAGGCGTCAGATAAGACATTTAGTCTTTAGCCCTCATCCAAAAAAATAATTTCCTCTTCAAATAAACGAAACACCTGTAAAAAGCATTTCGATTATTTGATCAAAAGGTATACCGTGAAAGAAATATTTTTTGCTCCAATAACCGTAATACCTAAAACGGTAGACTATAATCACAATCGAAAGAGGCATAAAATGAAGAAGAAAAATTTGTCCGAGAGAAGTGGACAACAGTTTACAGTGATGGCATCGTGAGGAGCATTTGGATTACAAAACATCAAACCGGAGACCGAATGCAAATATACTATAGCATTTTATTGTCCATATTTCGATATTTACATTTACATTTAACTAAGTTTTTAGCAGCAAAATATACATTGGATAGTAAATAGTCACAATGATGGAATCCCATTCCTATTTAATATGTATGGTAGTCGCTAATAGTCCGAATGTGTCAACTCGTCGTAGGCGTATTGGCACATTCCCCTATTGAACCAGTGATCGGAGTGCTTAAAACATCACCCGTGCATCTGCTAGAAATTAATCATTGCATACTTGCACCAATCCATTATATAAATTGTGGCGTGTTATGACTGTAATGCTGTAGTGCGAATTATACTTCAAACCTAAATGTTGGAAAAGTAACGGCTACATCTCGCTTTTTCCGTTTCAGGATACGGTGATGTAACACCGGATACGGACGCAGGACGAATAATCACCATCATATATGCACTATTTGGAATTCCTCTGATGTTGATTTGCCTGGGTAATAATGGGAAGCTTTTAGCCGGTGTATTCCGCCTCCTGTACAGGAAAGTAAATGGAATTCATTGCCCGTGCCCGTTTTATCGGAATGTGATCAACTCAAATAATCAGACACCGTCAAGTGGTTCAAGGCTGGGCCGGGTGTGTGGGAGACGACGGTCGTCTGTCGACAAGATGGTCGATACTAGAGTGGTCAACACAGATACTACACAAGCAATCCCTAGGGAGGGAGGACCCGACCCTCAGGATAGCAAACATTCGGATAACAAGACGGATTCTACAGCTAAGATTGACCACTCGGAAGTTATCTGTCCACCTCCAGACCTAGAGGAGCCGGACAGCGACAACATCATTGTTCCCGTTAAAGTCAGTTTGCTAATTATGGCCATATATGTCCTCACTGGCGGCATGCTATTCTCCATTTGGGAGGAATGGAACTACTTGGAAAGCTCCTACTTCTGTTTTATCACCCTGAGTACCATAGGCATCGGCGATTACGTCCCTGAAACAAGTTCTGAATTGTGGAAGAGTTCAGGAAAACGACTATTCTGTACCTTATATTTGTTATTCGGCCTCACAGTCCTAGCCATGTGTTTCGATCTCATGCAGGATCGTCTTAGAAAGGCTGGCAGATGGGTCGGCCTGAACATTGGTTTCCTGGACAGTTAATAATTTTCCGTTCATTTTTCCGAGACACCAGGATACCTAGGTCACTGGTATCAAAATGCAGGTCAAGGTCAAAGGTCAAGGTCCCCATGGCCCGAGAATTAAGAAATCATTAAAAATTGATTTTGTTTGTTTTAGATGATACATATTAAGGAAATACGACGTCTTGTGCTGTCGTATATTGAATCCAACGTTGGCCCTTGTTGGTGTCGTGCATGGACCGTTCATATTTTTGATGCAATGACACGGGTTCTTTATCAGATGGGAGAGCTGAGGATGAACTGAACTGAACGGGATTTGTTCCCTGGGTAACGCGGAGCAATCTTGTAGACGTGTGAATGTCATCCACCGCCAGCTTGATAGGATGACCGCGAAGTTAAATTTAAACAACATGGTTCTCACTTTGTTTTGATGTCAACAAATCGCAATACTCATGGGAAGTACCTTACGTATATGAACTGAGACAATTTTTGAAAGCAAAACTACCTATGCTATGCTTTTAATTAGGAACTTAACAGGATACTAGAAACATCTAAAAATCAAGAAAAGTCACAGAAGTCGAGTAATGGCTGGCCGGCATATACAGTTTCGTGTTCACCTTAAAATGGAACACCAGCTTGGGCGCAGTTACCGATTATTTGGGCGTCAGTATGGGTAAGAAACAGTTAGTTATTTGATGGAAAGAACTGGAAAAATAAAATAAAGATAAAAAAAATTCTGTGTTGTATGTGACCAGTAGAGACGTCAGATTCGATATTCCGTTTTTGGTCTTTCACAAATGAATCACTTTACTGATACACCACAAGGCCGCCATTTTGAATTTATTTACTCATGGTCCTCGGCTGGACGGTCATGCAAATAGGCCCAAAATTAGCTCAATATGTTAAGATACAAGGTTATGGAGTGTCAGCTCTCGAGTTGTTGTTGTTCCGAAGATAGAATATAACGTTTGGCACGTGGGTCATAATGACTCCCCCCCCCCCCGTCTGGTAGGGTTAACTTATGGGGCTCAACATCAATTTAGTGCAGATGTTGTTTTGGCAAGTGTCCCCATTTCAGGTAGAGACCCCAACGGCTCCAGGTTACCGCATGCGAATATTATGTGGTCCAGATAAATGTCTGTAATGTAAATTTTCATATTAATCAACAATAAAAGTTACTAGACTTAAATGAATAATATCTTCCTGCCAAGATATGTCATCCAAACATCATAACATTTTATGTAGTAGCGAAGAATTCCATCAGAATATCCCGTCGTGTCGACTGACCGCCGAAAATGGCGAAATGTCTTGATGATCGACCGTTTTGCAAGCGTTCGCACGATGAGAGCCAGCAATATTACCCTTGGCCTCACAATTAACATAATTTCACATAGAATACCTCGAGAGTACTGCCGAGAGCATTGCCACGTGTACCGGAGAGAATACTTGGTTTTCAGAACTTCTTCGGTCGCAAAAATACAATTTCCATCATATTTCATAACTGGCACCAGAAATAAATTGCCCAACCAGTTTCCTGAAACCTATCTGACCTGGTGGAGCCTTATGTCCCCCCCCAACCAATATTTTCACCACCGCTCCGGAACGAGAAGAACAAGAGCGCTGAACCTTTCTGATTCTTACCGGGTTATTTTATTGGCGTCATTTTTATACTATTTTCATAATCCTAGGATCATTGTAAAGTTCATTGGACAATATGGAAATGGCGGCCACAACGTGTCCCCAGAAAGTCGTGTTTTCGTTCTGTCGGTGCATTGACTTTTCGATTTTTGTTTTGCATAAATGGCATGAGAGTAATTTATTTTACCAACAATAATTATTCTCTATAAAATTAATTAGTTTTGTGAGGAAAAACATCAAAAAAAGGAAAATCGACCCTGAAATAGACGAAAAACGGCATACGAGAATGTGGCGTCACTGTGACGTCGTCGTGGTGGATATTTAGGATTTTCTCATTTTCTTATGGAGCTTGACCCAAATATATATTTTGAAAAGTTTCAGTCTTTTACCTCAACGTGTAATGAAAATAAACAGGATCCCGAAGTGCCACCTCTCCCCCAGGCTGGGGCAGCCTCCAAATTGACCAGGCCTGGTGGAGTCAAGATTTGAGCAAATATCAGTAAAAAAAATATGATCAGCACCCATAGAGAATAATAACTGTTTCAAATCAGCGTAGCGAGGTCATCGTCCAGTCTAAAATGGCGGCGCCATTTCGATAAACCGTTGTTGAATGCTGGAAAGAAACGATCTATTTTGCTATGTAATTTTCGCCATTGTTACTGTTTAATATGCGAATGGAAATATAATATCTCGACTTTTATTGCAATAAGTTCACTGCCTCCGAAGTCCTGCGATTGACCGTGGAATTTTCCTCGCGACGTTCAGGGTGAGTGAGTGAGTGAATAGGATTTAACGTCGCTTTCAACATTATTTCATTATATCGCGACGAACCAACTAAGCACCACCCAGTCAAGTTTCCTTCCTGCTACTTCAAAGAATAAATCTTTGAAGCAGCATGGAACCAGCTGGTAAAACATGCGGTGCATGATCTAATTAACTTACTGACGAACACAAGGTATGTGAGCTCTTAACTGACTTGTTAAAAACACTATCCATTTGTAGGTATATCTTATTCCCCATAGCAAAGGTGACAAGTTTAAGTTCACATGTAGAATCTTGGTTACAATTTACACTTGTATCGATGCAAGTGCACTAGTAAAACGGGTGCTCCTTACTACATAAAACGGTTATATTCACTATACATTTGATGGGATGAAACATGCTTGCGACGGCCGCTTAAATGTACGCAGAAGGTAATGCTACAATCATTTTATGTACATTTCCCATGCATTTAAACAGCCTTCGCAAGCATCGCCTTTTTCATAAAATATATGGTACATACATTGTATATATAGCTTTTGTGTGTAGTGCCATATGCTATTTCATGCAAATTAGGCAGTTAAATATTGTCGCGATGATGACAAAATGATTAGACATGACATTCTACAAAACCCTTAGCGTCCAATTTTATTAATTACTCCTGAAATTCAAAGATGAGGAAACAGTTTTGCAGAAATATGTTCATAATTGTGTACAATGTTACCGATTTGACTCACGTCGTTTTATTATAGACTGATTTACGATAAACCGCTGAAATTAAATAACTTAAAAAATCGAATTTTTATTCCATTTCGAAATAAAAAACCCGTTGAATTAAAAAATTGTTCCCTATGAAATCATATCTAAAAAGGCTCAAGCCAGATAAGGTAACAAAGCTGTTGGGATCTCTACTTCAGGAATATTTCTGGCCTATTACAATCTACTCAGCTGGTCCTATGCAAAAAGTTCACTTAGGCATAGTTTTCTATTACAAAATTATGTAGGCATACAGATTATGAAAGACCGATAACACGATCAAAAATCCGAGGGACTGTGCAATACTTCGTAGCACTACATGTATAATATTGAATATATTCAACAATCATTATCCAGCCCTCGTTCATGATGAATTATAGCTGATGTCCTCTGACCAGCCACATTCGTTTTCATGGAAATATATGAGAAAAGTGACAGAAGCATTACTTCCCATCAGGGGCGGGCTGCGTTCCTCTACACCGAATTATACTGATGCCAAAGGACAGTTCCATGCCATCGAGAAACATTGTGTGATGAATGATATTGTCATAGTAATTATCTTCCTTTTATGTAAACTAATTTTAAGAAACTACACATTTCATAATGTAATAACTTGGCCACAAAAATATTGTTAGACAGGTTTATTATTTGAAGTTGTTGCTGATGCTGTTGTATGAATTAGGTCTTTGGATTACGGACGCGGAAATTCGTTAATGAATGACGGCTAAATAATGAATGACGTACTTTCAAAAACGGACATGGGCCCGGGGGAAACCTCTATCTTCTTTACTCTGCTGATATTCTACTTTTGGCGTCAGGGTATGGATATGCTCATCAGTTTGCCACAAACGTCTATATTAACACAATGTTAGATTTAACGTCTATATTAACACAATGTTAGATTTAACGTCTATATTAACACAATGTTAGATTTAACGTCTATATTAACACAATGTTAGATTTAACGTCTATATTAACACAATGTTAGATTTAACGTCTATATTAACACAATGTTAGATTTAACGTCTATATTAACACAATGTTAGATTTAACGTCTATATTAACACAATGTTAGATTTAACGTCTATATTAACACAATGTTAGATTTAACGTCTATATTAACACAATGTTAGATTTAACGTCTATTAAACACAATGTTAGATTTAACGTCTATATTAACACAATGTTAGATTTAACGTCTATATTAACACAATGTTAGATTTAACGTCTATATTAACACAATGTTAGATTTAACGTCTATATTAACACAATGTTAGATTTAACGTCTATATTAACACAATGTTAGATTTAACGTCTATATTAACACAATGTTAGATTTAACGTCTATATTAACACAATGTTAGATTTAACGTCTATATTAACACAATGTTAGATTTAACGTCTATATTAACACAATGTTAGATTTAACGTCTATATTAACACAATGTTAGATTTCCGAGAGACCAGACACGTGTATGATGTATAAAATATGTCTGAGTGCTTCACCGATTCGACAACATTAGGATTCATGTAAAAATATTCATCAAAGTTACAGATAACTCGTCTGAATTTTACCTATATCTTCCCGCCTATAGAGATCTGTATGAACAAATGATCAAAACTATTGTTTTGTCCTTACATATCAAGAGATGCAAATTACCAGTGTGCTATTTAACTATTTATGGGAAGATTTCAATGCTTATACAGTTAAACGCTGAAACACTTATACCCATATGGTGCCCCTGGTGTATTAAGTTGCCTGGTACCAGTCTGCTGGACACTTTCCAAAAGGGTTAATGTTTTGAAATTATCAGCATATGGATCCGAAAACACAAAACATATCACGAAACATAAGATTGAAAAAGGCCGCAGTAAATTTTGGATTTAACCCTTTTGTGGAATTCAGCCCAAGGATTACAGAACTCCGAACCCATCCATATTGTCATTGCGTTCAGGATAGAACACATCCATAGCTACATTTCATCTTGTTGATCTGGTTTTTACTTAAAAAACCCCAGCTATTTTGGTTTTCTTTACGCTGGAATAGAAACACAGCCAGGGATCTGTAAGAAATTTGGAAAGCTAAATTCCACCATCATCATACGACAAGCGTTATAACCATTTAGTCACTTTATAAGGCCCACAAACCAATATGCGAGGAGCAAGTCAAAGATATGCTAGACAATGACATCAATGGAACATCACTTTTTTAAATTTTGATTGTTTTAGTTAAGAAAAAGCTTGGAAATAGCGCTTAGCCATCAATGTAACGGAACCCATTCCTTTCAGTTACCATATCACAGATGCAGTCGCGCAAGCACAGGATGAAGTATTTACTGTGGTAGATATCGCTAATGGATTCTGGTAAATTCGATTACCTTCTCAAATAAAGCATGAATCGAGTTTTACAAGAAGAAGCCCAATTTGAATTCTAACGTTTGCCATTTGGTCTTCGAAACTACACTCTATCATTTCAGCTGGCGAAAGTCCATTTTGGACAAAATGGCCTAGTCAGATCACAGAAGTTAAGCAACGGTGAAGCAGGTCAGTACATGGATAGGTGGCCGAGTGCAGTAGTGGTTGAGCTGAACAGTGTCCTGTGCAATAGGAGAAGAGGGCGATACAAGTGCTGCTATGCCAACGACTCGCAGCGATGGCATCTGCGAAAGTTGAGAATATACAAATGTCAATTAGAGACTGGTTGGCTTTGCGTGAGCTTAAAACATCTCTAAAGAAGGCACTTCAAGTTAACAAGGAGAGAGAGAAAGAGAAAGAGAGAGAGAGTTAAGGTTTAATGTCGCGCTCAGCAATATTTCAGCTACTAGCGACGATCAAACAAAATTCTAAGTATCCTAACAAAAACAAGTCAACAACCCAGCAATTCAGAAGTAATCAACACAACACACCAAAAGACATGTACATACATTAAAACTTATGCAACAAACCGATTTCTTTCAAATAACCTCTTCTTTTACCCGACTAAAAAGGTCTTCTAATGTTGCTGCTCGATAAAAAGAATCTCTTACAATCTTAAAATCTATACAGTCAATCAGAATTTGTTTCACTGTGAGATCTTCGTGGCATGGAATACGCCTTGGGGCTGGCTTTTTTAGTAAATGTTCGTGGGTTAATCGTGTATGGCCGATTCTGCATCGCCTGATCAAGGCTTGATCGAAACGTTTCTGGCTGTTCAGATGAGTATAGCCTGCAGCTTTTTTGAACTCATGAAGTTTGTTATTGTTCACAGCATCCCATAATGGTTGAAACAGCTTTCTCGCATAAGTACAGATA
Source organism: Hanleya hanleyi (assembly GCA_036873755.1). Classification (NCBI taxonomy): domain Eukaryota; kingdom Metazoa; phylum Mollusca; class Polyplacophora; order Lepidopleurida; family Hanleyidae; genus Hanleya; species Hanleya hanleyi. Next base: position 81,973 of record JAVTVY010039101.1, on the reverse strand, counting down.
GAGGGTCTGAGATTGCTGTACAGGATCAACCACATTATCTATGGCAACCATTTTACCAGCCTTAGTATTACCTTTTATGCCAACGTGACTAGGCAACCAACAAAACACAACATTTCAAGAGCAATTAATTTCCGATGCACCATCCTCCGACGGTACATGTTTCCTTTGTCTTGAACTGTAAGATAAGCCGTAGATATACATAAATTCTTGTATATATATCAAGAACATGAAGGAAAATATGGTTCACTATGGTCTCCAGAAGTTTACGGGTCGCGAAGTTAACATTACAGCCACCAAATTTGCTGCAAACTCCATATTTAGACCAGATTTGTTTAGGCGGGGTGGCATACGTGTATATCCTGGAAATGTCGAAGCAATACATATCTAGCCCATAACTGGCTGAAATAGATGTACGAAGATTCTTAGGCCTGTGCAATTAAAACAAGAGCTACTTTTTCCCTTTAACGTTGGTTTGCTGTTAGATGTCATTCAAGGCTCATCTATGCCAATTCATGTACATTGTCAATAATTTTGCACTGGGGACAGAAATATACAAAAACATTTTTATCTAGCGTTTCTGCTGTTATTGAATATTTGCGTAGAGTTAAACGCTTCTCCCCAAACAAACTCATTGTGACATCACACGCTGATGATAAAGTGCGATTTTAGCATGCAAGCTCTCTAGCCAACGTTGCGTTGCTTGCATGTATCATCTAATGCACCTCATGGTGTGAGGATTGTTTGAACTCCGGAACACGAATTCGAAATACCTCTGGATAGAAAATGAGACTTGTTTAAAAATGGCTGCGCTCATGCGAGTTTGTTTTTCTCCAATATTTGCTGGTGAACACTGTAGTTCTATTTCGTGCAGGCGATGAAAACAATCGGGATTTGCTTTATGATATTGATTTACTGTCTGCTCGAATTTGAGCAAAGTTCCTTCTCGGCATTGCATCATTTCTCTTAAATAGTTGCATCTAATACCGCTCAAGCCGGTGCTAGGGACCGTGCGGTCATGCCAATCAAGATATCCACATGAACCGCTACGGGAAAAGCGTGGCTGGGATATAAATCATCGTAGGGATCGGTTTGGCTTCTTGTGATGATTAGTTTTCAATATGCAGTCTGTATACTTGCCTGTGGTGTCGTAAGACTTCCTGTCAGTATTCCAGCACCTTTTTCCATACCACTTGTTCTGTTGCGTTTAATTGTAATGTGGGTATTTAACCATTTAGAGCATACTGATATTAGGTGAGATATGTATTTTGATTGTCTGGACGGAAGACTTTGTATTCCTTACATAATGTTGGATCTGATACCAGTATTTTACCATTCTATCAATTTGATGTAAATATTCATTTTACTTAGGTATAAATGTACAGGTTGTCGATTTTGAAAAATAAAACGATGCACGATTAATGGAATATTCGGTAATCGAATAACAATCACGGAATCAGATGAAAAATAATCGAAAGATAGAATATAAACTTGAGCGAATTAAAATCGCATCGGACGTTCTGAATCTCAAATAAGATATTTCGTTCAATTATATCTACTGATGTCAGATGAAACAACTCCGTTAATGAGTTATATCGAACCGAACGACAAACGGCGATAGAGGATGTGGAGCAGAGGTCTAGAACGTGTCATAGGCGATGTGAGTGAGCAGCTCCCACGTACCTCAGCAACATGTTCTTGGCCCTTCGGAACTTGCTTTACTTTAAGCGAAGCAGGACGTCAGAGGAGGAAAAATTCCGGTCCTTCATAATGTGTCTTTTCATTGTCTAATCGTATAATGCTGAAAGATTTACGGTCGAAATGAGTGTTTTGGGCGAGATACATGTATATACCTATTTTCGGTATTAAGGTATTCAGAGGAAAAACGTCAAACATGTGTTTTCTTGTTCCCAAACCAGGAGACACTGTCGATAGAACTAGCCTTTATGCAGAACGCTCCGACCCACGACGAAAAACTGAATTAATTTGAACGCATTTGAAACCTTTTAGTTTTATTCGGTTGTATTCAGGGCGCAGCTGGACATTGCTTCCTCAAATGGTATAACTTTAGCCCTATACCTTTCAAAAAGTTGCCCCGTTCATCAATGGGTGACGATGGTGTTGTATTTATACAAACCGTTAAATGTCTGACTGCTTGTAGTTAAGCCTAGTATCTCAGATATACCGATTCATCTAATATAAAAGAACATTTCGTAAATAAATGTGGGCTGTTTAACATGGAAAAACACAGACATTTATTGGGGAGATAAGTTCTTTGGTTTTAGCCTTCCGCTGTTCTGGATTTGATAATATCTCTTTTGGTATGAGGATTCGAACAAGCTGAAACCGAACTGGCTTCTTGCATGAATGTGTGATTGTATCATATTATGAAACCAAGTATAACACTCTCTACCTGAAACTGTTTAATGAAAATGAACCATAATCCGTTGGTTTATTATTAAGGGTCACGTCCAATTAAACGAAGCCCTTTTTCGATGCCTTCGAGATGGATCGAGAAATTTCTCTGCTGAAACCGGGAGGGCAGAACCGGGACTCCTGGCGACGTCTCCCGGTTTGCTCCCGATTCTATCTCGATCGAAATGTCCTGTTTTTGGAGATGGGTATTAAATTATTCGGTAATCCGGAAGGGGGTCCCGGTTTCTATATGTCTGTGTTTTGTTGCCTTTAATTTGGCCGTTTCTTGCTTCTTAGGCGATCGTGGGCACCATATTTTCGGGGCGCACGTCATATACGCATATTTTGGCCCAAAATAGAATCCCAACAACGGATTGTTTTGAAGAGGTTTTTTGGATGTTATTCAACGAAGAAATAGAAATTGAAACAATACTTTTAGCGGGCTTGATAATATACTCGCATTCCATTATTTATTGCTGATATCATGTGTTGAGAAATTTTACCAAATAACATGATTAATAAAAGTAATTATTAATCAACTATCAATGATATGAATCCAATACAAAGAAGTCGGCCTGCTTGATATGACCCAAAATCGGGCCAATATGAGGAAGGCGGGCCAATACGGAAAAGCAGGTCCAATACGGGAAAACAGGGCCAATATGGGCTGGGCCAATATGACTTTCAACATGGCGACGTTGAGGATGAACGATCCTCGATTCGCGATCTTCTCCGGATGATGTCACTGATTTCTCTGACTTTGAACGGATATTCAATGGCTTATGTGATAATATTTGATAGAGCTGTACGTGCCGATACACAAACCTTGAAATCAAGTGAGGTGAGTCATGCTGAAATAGACTATAGTGACGCGAGCGCGAAATCGACGTGCTAAGTACAAGCAGACGTCAAAACAGCAATCCAACATTTACAGCAGTGCACTGACGAACGAAGCGATAACTACAGTGATATTTTACAACAGAAAGATGTCAGACTTGCAGCTAGAAAAGTTATTCACATATGGATATAACCGATAGAAATTATGCGGTCAAAACACCTGTAAAATGATGTTGAAAACTAGGGTCTCCATAGCATAATATATCTTCGATCCTCAAATCGGGACTGTACCAAATTTACGCCAGATTATAAGGTTGTATTTTACTGCACCGTTCTTATCAAATAAAATTAGTATTTCATCTGCTTGTATCTGTTTGACTCCGTTTCATACGTTGAAGACCCACGCTCAGGTTGAAGATGATCGGCCTATTCACCGTCCCGATTGTCACCGTCGTTTCCGATATAGCTTACTGTAGAGGCTTTACTACGATAATGGCACTTCAAAAAGCACATAATAATAATCGTAGGAAATAAGCCTATTGTGAAGGAAGAAATACAGGGAGTCGCTGTACTAAAATATTCCTTGATGCATGTATTATAATCGATAAAAAAAAAATTGTAGGTGAGTTAATTAATAAAAATGCCATTAACCAAGTGTTTTCATATTGGCCTGGTTATAGGTCCTCGGTCAGCCGTATTGGCCCTCGGCCTGCGGCCTCGGGCCAATACGGCAGGCCTCGGACCTATAACAAGGCCAATATGAAAACACTTGGTTAATAACATAATATTATCGCTCAATTCAGAGTGCAATCTAGATTTAGACCAACGATCATATATAATTTTACTATCAGCCGGTTTCCTGTAAATTATCAGCCCCTCCCGTGGCCTTCCAAGCCAATGTATATTTGGATACCTGAAAAATCTCTGACGAACGTGATACTATAATTTTCAAGTCAAGAATCTATGAAATATTTATTTCAATAAAGACCTAAAGATAATAGGTAGAGAAATTGCGCTGTCAGAGCAAGTATATCCGACTACAGATCTCTAGACGAAATAACAAAATAATAGTAAATGATTCATGTTTAATCTAATACAGTATCCGTGTTTTAATGCATATGTACTCATCGAGATTAATCTCGCCACAGAAAAGTATATTTATGACGAGAATATGCATTCCGAATGGTTCAAACGTTCATTTGAAGGCATCTTGATTACATTCTCGAAGCAAGTCGAATTATTTCGAGGGGGATCGAGATGGTCTTCTTCGAGAGAAAACCGGTAGCAAACCGGGGCAACAGTCGACAGAGATAAACCGGGACCCTTCGAGACGAGATATTTATCGGTTTCACTCGTTAATCGAGAAAACGTCTCGATCGATTGGACGAGACCCCTAAAAAGTTCAAAGAACATGACAAGCCCATAGCAAGTGAAATAATGCAGCGATTTATGTGTGTATGTGTGCTGAGATGAAACTACGGTAGTTTTGCAACAGGAATTATATCCTGCTGAGTCTCTTCAAAGATGATGTGATGCTGGTCTGCATTCGTCGCTCTGGTTCTGGAGAAAACCGCGTGTTCATCTTGACGAGGTCAGAGTACTCGCGGACCTGTTGTCGGAAATGTGCGCCACAGTGTCTGACTGAGTGAAGCTGAGATATATTACGTAGCGCTCAAATCTCGAATTCCCCCCCCTCCCAACTCCCACTACTTTCTCATAAAAAACATTTAATCACCCCCCTCCTCCTCCTCCGCCCGTTTGGTAGCGATACGTGATATATTCAGCATGCTGTCTTTCCGGTGAGCTTGGTGGCCAATTTTCTGAACATTACACCGATGATTTTAGCTGCCGATTCGGACTTTTACTATTCCTTTTGTGTCGGAGAACAACTTTGTCAAAACAGCCTTCATGGCTGGCCTTTGTGGCCTTTTTAATAATTGGACTAAATGTTGGCGAAGACGAATTATATAAAGTTAGGTTTGGTGGGTAGCCTTTTCTAGTTAGCCTTGGCGGCTGGACTTCGCTTTTGTAACCATACAAAGATAAATTATATCAAATTAGCCTTGGTGGCTGGCCTTGGTGGCTGGCCTTGGTGGCCTTTTATAATTAGCTTTTGTGACTCAAGGAAAATTATCTCAAATTAGCTTTGGTGGCTGGGCTTGGTGGCCATTTATAATTAGCCGGCTGTTGCTGATCACAAATTGTCTCGAGTTGGCCTTGGTGGCTGATCTTGGTGGTTTTATAGCCTGTTTAGCCTTTGTGGCTCAAAATCAACCTTGGTGGTTGGCCTTGGTGGCCTTTTATAATTAGCTTGTGTGGCTGGAGACAAATTATCTCAAATTAGCCTTGGTGGCTGACCGTACTGGCCATTATAATTAGCCTTTGTGGTTGGCGAAAATTATCGAGTTGGCCTTGGTGGTCATTTTATAGCCTGATTAGCCTTTGTGGCTGAAATTATCAAGAGTTGGCCTTGGTGGATGGTCTTGGTGGCCATTTTTGTAGCCTGATTAGCTTTTGGGGTTAAGGACATTATCTTCAATGGGCCTTGGTGGTCAATTTATAATTAGCGTTTGTGCCTGAAGACAAATTAGTTAACGTTAGCCTTGGTGGATGGCCTCGGTGGCCATTTATAATTCGCGTTTGTGACCATGCAGAGGTAAATTATCATAAATTAGCCTTGGTGGCCTTTTATAATTACCTTTTGTGACTCAATACAAATTATCTCAAATTAGCCTTGGTGGCCATTTATAATTAGCCATTTGCGGCTGACGTCAAATTGTCTCGAGTGGGCCTTGATAGCTGGCCTTGATGGTCATTTTATAGCCTGATTAGCCTTTGTGGCTGAAATGATCAAGAGTTGACCTTGGCGGATGGTCTTGGTGGTCGTTTTATAGCCTGATTAGCCTTTATGGCTGACAAAAAATTGAATCGATTTAGCCTTGGTGGCTAGTCTTGGTGGTCATTTTATAGCCTGATTAGCCTTCGTGGCTGATGAAAAATTATCTTGAGTTAGCCTTGGTGGCTAATCTTGATAGCCATTTTACAGCCTGTGTAGCTGACGAAAATTATCAAGAGTTGGCCTTGGTGGATGGTCTTGATGGCCACTTTAGAACCTGATTAACCTTTGTGGTTGACGACAAATTCTCTCGAGTTGGTCTTGGTGGCTGGTCTTGGTGATCAATTTATAGCCTGATTAGCCTTGATGGATGGCCTTATCCGGCATTTATAACTAGCTCTTGTGGTTGACGGCAAATTGTCTCCAGTTGGCCTTGGTATCTGGTCTTAGTGGTCATTTTATAGTCCTTGTCTTGGTGGCTAACCCTGGTGGTCATTTTACAGAATGTGTGGCTGACGACAAATTATCAGGAGTTGGCCTTGGTGGATGGTCTTGGTGGCCATTTTACAGCCTGATTAGCCATTTAATCTTCTTTGGTAGTTTACAGTAGTTCGCGAATAAGCTAAATGTTACACCCCATCTGCATCCCCGGGGCAACTGACTATGAGTGAACTCTTTTCACGTGGGACTGGGTGGTGGGGGGTGATATTTTTGGTGATTCGTTCTGGTAAGATATTTCTATCTCTGACACATCCGGGTGACCCCTCAACGCCTGGGTCAGAAAATACCCGTGCAGGGATGACGTGGGCAAAGGCGTTGGTGGCTGAAAACATATGTGGCCTTGGTGGCTGAAAGAATTAGGTTTAAAAATTGAAAGCATTTCTCTCGTAGCTTGCCGTTGTGACTGATTGATATTTGTTAAAAGTATTTTTGTCTTGGTTATCAGAATTGCCTTGTTTTGATGTGTAGCTCAAGTTGTCTTGTGCCTGAGCATAGCTTAACTTGATGAATGCGCATATTTGTGACTGTTAGTGGTAGCTTTGGTGAAATCCAGTAAATATTCTAGCGGTCGCAAAGAGTAATCTTAGTAGGTCTCTTGAGATAGACTTCTTTTGGAGGCTGAAGGCAACCCGAAGAAGTGAATATTCAAAATGAACCTGTTTGGCAGAGTGATAGCATGTCGCAGGCAGTCAAGAATAAGCTAAATGTTACACCCCATCCTCATGCTCGGGGCAACTGACCCTGAGTGGACTCTGTTCACGCGGTACTGGGTGGTGGGGAGTGATATTTCTGGTTACGGATTCTGGTAAGAAATTCCTACTCGGACTCGTCAGGTGTTCACTCCTCACTGCCTGTGTCAGTAATTACCCATGGGCTAATGATACGGGCAAAGACTTTGGCGACTGACAGATATTTGCTGAAAATATTTGGTCTTGGTTATAGAATTGCCTTGTTTCAATAAGTAAGTCTGTCCTTGTGGGTGAGCGTAACTTAACTTGGTGAATGAACGTGTAGGCGACTGTGAGTGATTGTCTTGGCAACTTCAAGTACCTACGGTGGTGGCCGAAAGTACATCGCCCTGGTGACGGAGGTTGTTTCCCCATGAAAGTTTAGGGTATATCGCCTGGGTGTTTGACATGGTTGCGCTGAATATCTTGTATCTTGGTAGCTCAGATAGCCGGGGAGGGGAAACCTGGTTCCAAGCTTTGACAAAAGGAATGTGTATTAGTTTCAAACAACAAATGTTACCTTGGTGTCATATAGTTCGCCGAGGTGGATAAAGGGGTTTGGGAGTTTTGTGAGAGTATGGTAATAGAAGAAGCAGGTTTTGTCAGCTGGCAATGTGTATGACATGCCGGTTATGTCGAGAACCTGACGCTTGGTCTGTGAGGTATAGATTTTCATCTCGCAATACTCAAGTCCCAAGGAGTGCAGAGCGCAGTGATATGGAATACAATACTATTCCATTTCACTGCGCATGTCAAAACGAGTTGTGACGCGGAGTCTGACCTAATTTTATCCTTCATGAAGATGAACGTGCATGACAGATGGCAGCCGTATATGGTCAGTGATGTCTGTCTGGTCATGCTGACGAAACCTGACGTTTCATCATACTCAAGTCACAAGGAGTGCAGAGCGCAGTGATATGGAATACAAGACTATACTATGAAGTCATGTGGCTCTGTAAGTATGTCGGCACCTCTTCCCACTTCCCTTATATGCGTTGTAATTTACAGAAGGCATGTAGTCAGATACAACACAATACTTCACAAGCGTCTAGTTCGTCATTCAATATATAGCCAAATTTATTTTAAGAATTTCGCGTCCATAATCCGAAAACCTCTTCCATATAACAACATTAGCACCAAATAAATAAAACAATCATAGCATACATAAACACAGGCTAGTTTCCTGCAAGGGAGAAGCGGGAAAGACAGACACATTAAGATGAAGACGGAAATGACACTCATCAAGGCTACACTGATTTTGGGTTTTTTTCTTCGTTTGATAAAAGTGCAATAAAGTTTATTTTCGTTCCAGCAAAAGAATCCTATTTTCTTGAGAGTTTGCATATCCACGTGTATTGGTAAGATAAATTAATTCTCTCTTCAATTCCCGGTACTGAGCTGGAAACTTTTATACAGAATAGTGTTCATGGGATGATCAATACTCTTTTCACTTCATGGAAAACTTTCCCCTGATAGTGGTTGCCTGAATCGAAACTGGAAATTTGACCCGGAACTAGGAAAACAATGTCATGAATATGCGACCCTTCTATTTCTCTATCCACTTATCGCATAGAAAAACGTTTTATGCCATATACTAGAACAGGAATAGGAGCATATATCACAACCTTGTTGTTAAATCTGTGACATATATTGTGACGGGCTGCAGGCAATGATCAGATAGTGATTCGGAACTGGGTAATCTGGGATATTTTATTTCACTTTTACTTTCAACTCAGGCTCCAGGGCCCAGTTCGTTCCATCTAAGCTTTCTGGTATCAATCAACACATACCAGCAACTCGCTGATATATACATAAACACAGGCTAGTTTCCTGCAGGAGAGAAGCTGGAAAGACAGACGCATTACTTTAAAGGGGAAGATGAAAACCAAAGTGACTGCCATCAATGTTACACTGAATTTGATTTTTTCTTCATAATCTTGAACTGCAGCCCACATCGGTCAAGTAAAAACAATTTCTGTGAGAAAGAGTTGAAATTCCTTGGACGAAAGTTAGCCACTGTTTTTTACAAGAAAAATGAAAAGCATCTACCAATGGAGATTGTCAAAGGCAGAGGTCCTTCATTGGTAGAACGAAACAGCATACGGGGATAAGGGATGTGGTAAAAGAATGCTAGTTTGTAAACTGAGCGCTAAGACGCCACGTTGACCAGCCACGCCGTGGTGCGGAAACTAACAAGAACGTTGATTATCCAGTATTGTGTAACACGGACACCACGGTAGTTGTTCTCAGTGTTCCGTTACCTTGAAACAATAATCGAAGCTATATGTACTCCAGTGTTGACAACTTACACCCAATCGGATTGTAAACTCGCGCCACAGAAACCAAGGACAACAGCCAAACTTCTGCCAGACACTATAGGAAGACTTCCTGAATGGGTATCTTAATGACTCTTTAATAGTAACTAGAAGTAACATGGCGATGAACTTCCATTTCCGCAACCATATTACAGATGTACGTTGACTTTTAGTTAACGTTGACGTTGGATCTTTCGGCGACCAATATTCAAGAGAGATCTGCTTATGGTGTATACATATCTCGCCTGGTAGCATAGTAATAGTAACGATTTCAATCAACGCCTCAGAGCATTATTGCAGAAATTTGTCAAACATCATCCAACGCCTCCATTCAAAGTTTCTCAAATTCTTTGATAAATATCGTACACTGGCGAAAAACTGAATCGTAACGTGCAAGACCTCAGGCGCTATGTTTCGTAACTATAGGTTTAGTTTGAACATCATGCTTTTTTACATCTTCATGGTACTCAAATGATCGGTCACAATCAAACCGTGACTGGGATGAATCTTACCCTATACAAGGTATTGGAAGTTCACCAAGATAAAGAGTAATGGTCAGTGATTAGAATTTTATGTGAAGACCATCATGATGTTTTGCTGTTTTCAGTCAAACCTGTTGAGCGCTTCTCTCTTCAGGGAACGATATATATTTTTTTTAATTTTCATTTCATACATATTTCGAATTGAATTGAACTCTTGTACGAAATAGGTCTTTCGATTTGCTTAGGGTAGCTACTCCCAAGTAATGGATACAATTGAGTTTAATTGCGTGTTGCACTGATTGGGGAAGAATGTCATATGTTAGCAATGCTACGCTGGAGTTCGTTTTCACTCTCTCTGTCAAATCCCACATTCGAAAGCGCCTTTTGTACTTTTGTTGGTGAAGCCTATTCAGTCAGCATCCTATTTCTTTACTTTCATATTCATTGTTGTTACGATACAACAGTAGGCTGCCAGTGAACACAACAGTAGGCTGCCAGTGAACAAAGTGTAAACCTATGGGAGGCCATAATTGGTTTAAAAAAGCTTTGCAAATTCATAGCAGGTGGAGCGGAACAGTGAAAAGTCAAACTGCCATCAGGGACACACGTATCACATCGACCAGCACATTTACTTGCGTCAAGGCACACAACGATCTCCCACTGTTAATGAACAACATGAACCAAGTCAGGCATTTTCTCCTTGTCGGTATAACTTTTTGGGTTACCCTCCACAGCAGATCAGAGGCTTCCTACAAGAAAGTCATGAAACAGTTCGAAGTTCAGCCTCTGTCCGAGGAGGGGGATGAACAAACCGACTTCTTTCTTCCTGTAAATACCGGTAAGGTGTTTTTGTTCACAAGACGAACATTAATTATATAAAATACACTTGATATATACATGTCAGAGAGTTGCTGGTATGTGATGATCAATACCAGAAAGCTTAGATGGAACGAACTGTGTCCTCGAGCCTTAGTTAAAAGTAAAAAAATAAAATAAAATATCGTCAAATGAGTGTACAAAACATATCCATTCTAAGACAGACTGCTGCAGCTTGAGCAATAAATACCACACACCGGATCACACGCACCTTCACAATATGTGGGTCAGGCACAAAATGTTTGCCCCATGTCTGTCTAGGTCAAACAACCTTACTTCCGTGTTGGAAAACGAGTTCACTGTATATTTGGTATATGTACCAACCAATACATTATCGGATATACATGTAATGTTAACTACATTTCAGTGATCGTATGTACTGCATGGAACCACAATGTCAATCGACGTATATAAGAACTCATGCAGCTAGGCGGACGGCTAATAATCCAGAAAATTCAACGCTAATTTGAATACAATTACAAGCGTCTAGTCCGTCATTCATAATCCAGCCGTCGTCCATTAGAGAATATCCGCGTCCATAATCCAAAGACCTATTCCATATTCCATATAACAGTATTAGCACCAAATTCAAAAAGACAATCATAGTATACATAAACATAGGCTTGTTTCCTGCAAGAGAGAAGCGGTCAACAGTTTTCAATGATGCCGGCAAGACATCATGATGTTCCAAAATATCAAATCCGTATCGCTGATCAGTATTCTTAATCCATAATATTCGTTGTAAAGTCGTCATCTAAAGAATGATGTATCTCAGTCACGCTTTGATTGTGACTGTTCATATGAGTACCATGAGGATCTTGAAGTACATGGGTTCATACGGCCCCTAGCCCCGGGTTAAGCGGAATTAGACACAAGTTACGAAACGTAGCCGCCATAGATCTTGCACGCTACGTTCGTATTTTGCTATCAGCATGCGATATGTATCGCCAAATTTGAGAAACTTTGAGTGGAGGCGCTTGGTGGAATAGCCCTGTTTTATAAGTTTCTGCAACAATGTTTTGTGACGTTGATTAAAATCATCACATCTAACACAGGATCTAGCAAATGCTACTAAGCGAAATATGTATACGCCATATGCAGGTCCCACTGGAATATTACTATCCAGAAAGGGATAGTTTACGATGTCGAAATTGTAATCATCTCTTTGTCATAAAGTCGACGAGAGAGAATGCCCGCTTCATTTTTATAGAGATAGAGATCTAAATAAGATGTGCCTGTAGGGCTATCTGTAGTTTCCTTCAAATCCAGTGAAGGTGGATATATATCCTTCACTGCGTCATTTATATAGCGATTATCCACAGCGAGAAGATGAACGACTGCTGAATATTGAATGACGGTCTAGACGTTTGCATCTTAATTTATGAAAAAAATTGATGGTTATAGTTCCAGTAACAAATTATTGTCAAACACACAATTATAAACCAATCTGAGTGTTATACGCATCATCATTAGAACATTTTTATTTACGAGATATATCTTTCGGATAGGTTAAACTACCAGATAATATTATAATCAATAGTGATCTTTACTCAAGTCACTAACTTAGAAATCCAACGCATTAAGACATACACACATTAAAACTTATATAACAGCCCGATTTCTCTCAAATAACCCAAGATGCAATCCTCCCTCACCCGACTAAAAAGATCTTCCAAAGTAGTCGCTCGATAAAAAGCATCTCTTACAATCTTAAAATCTATGCATTCGATAAGAATATGTTTCACCGTGAGATCATCATTGCATGGAACACACCTTGGGACTGGTTCCTTTTTTAGTATATGTTCGTGAGTTAATCGTGTATGGCCGATTCTACATCGCCTGATCATGGTTTGATCGAAACGTTTCCGGCTGATCAGATGAGTATAGACTACAGTTTTTTTGAACTCATGAAGTTTGTTATTATTCACAGCATCCCATAAAGATTGAAATAGCCGTCTCACATAAGTACAGATAGAGGACCTGAAATCGCTATATGGGATTCCAACAGGATCAATCTCATCATCTAGGGCTGCCTTAGCCATCCTATCAGCCTAAGTATTACCTTTGATGCCAACGAGACTAGGCAACCACCGGAACACAATATCAATAAAATCTACAGTCATGTAGTTGTAGAATACTCAAGATAGTGGGATGAGTCGAAGTTCCACTTTTAATCGCTTGGAGGCATGACAGTGAATCTGAAAATATGACATATTTTTTCTTTTAGTGGAACCAATACCTTCTAAAGCCAATAATATAGCTTTTGCTTCTGCGGGTGAATATCGAACTTTTACCTGGTAGTCGACAGATTTTAGTTTTGGAACTAAAGATAGTAGCACATGCTACTCTCTCACCATCTTTAGAACCATCTGTATAAATAGCCTGATGCGATCTATATTTCTCTCTCAGTAGACCAAATTCTTGTGTATACAAGAGCTGGCTCGTGTCTGCTTTTTTATATTTCGTTAGAGAAATATCTACTTCAGGTTGAGCTAACTGCCATGGTGGAATTGGTAAGAGCTTGTTAGGTAATATTTGACTAAGTTTAATACCAGCTGCTACAATGTGTGGTTTCATGCGAATTCCAAGTGGTGGAATAATGGAGGGTTTCTTCAAATAAAGATCCACGAACTGAGATTTGAAAACACAGTTATATGCAGGATTCGATTGATTTGATCGCAATTTTGTCATATATTGTAGTGATAGTTTAATTCTTCGAAGTTCTAAAGAAAATTCATCTGCTTCGACATATAAGCTTTCTTTAGGAGATGTTCTGAACGCTCCAAGGCAAAGTCTTAGTCCTTGATGGAGAATAGCATCTAGCTTTGCCAAGTTTGACTTGCTTGCACCGTTGTAAACAATAGAGCCATAATCAAGTTTGGAAAGAACAAGTGATCGATATCAATGGAGAAGTGTTTGTTGATCTCCTCCCCACTTATAGTTGGCAACTACCTTCAACAAATTAAGAGCTTTCGTGCACTTAGCTTTCAAGCAATTTATATGCGATTTGAATGTTAGTCGGTGGTCAAACAACATTCCTAAGAATTTTACCTCTTTTACCACTTTGATCTCAGTTCCATCTAATGTTAGTACTGGATCTTTGTGCTGGAAATATTTTCTGCAAAAGTGTATACAATTTGTTTTAACTCTGGAGAATTTGAAGCCGTTTTCTAGACATCATTTCTGAATTCTATTCAGACAAAGTTGTAATGTTCTCTCAATATTGTGTATACTGTTTCCACTGCGCGAAATGTTAAAATCGTCTACAAAGAGTGAACCATCTATTGATTTATTCAAAACTTCTGCTAAGCTGTTGATCTTGATATTAAACAGAGTAGTAGACAAAATATTGCCGTGTGGAACACCCTGATCTTGGTCGACATGATCAGACATGGTTGTACCCAACCGAACTTGGAATTGTCTATCATTCAAAAAGTTTACACGTAAGCTATCGTGTAGATCGGTGCAGCATAACTGATGGGCATACGGATGGATAAGTCGAAAACAATGCTCATTCCACTATAGTCATGATTGTCGATGAGCTGTTATTCGTTTATTTGTTTATTCTGAGCTAGCCGCACTGAAACGAACAAAACATACATTTGTTAGTATTGCCATGACTTGCGTCAATTGCCGCTGACAGCCAATGAAAATCGATGAAATAGGATTGAATTCCATAAGTTTCTGCAGTGAAGCATCAAAATACATTTCGCACGTCAACATGCGAAGCTCGACGAAACTGTCGCGAGGAGACCATCAAACTTGCAGATATCCTCACAGCATGCAAGGTATCTGGCGCCACATTGATAACCGCAAAATTATATGAATGATCCAGAGGTACGCAACACTGTACCAAACTATTCCAAGTTCACCGAACCCCCTAAATCCATAGCCACCAAAATATTTATTCTTCTGCGGCCAAGGAGTTTGACTGAAACGTATACACATCCGGAGGCTATAGTTGTGATTGTGAATCTTCGAACTTCGTCTAGGACCACTCGTATATTGGTAATTAGTGAGCTGTGTCGCTGTGACAACTCGTACACTGGGGATTGATGAACTGTATTGTCGTCAGATGAAAATGACGGCATTTAACACAAAAGGCTAGTCTGTAAGGCCCGATATCGACCATCCATAGCCACCAAAATATTTATTCTTCTGCTGCCAAGGAGTTTGACTGAAACTTAAACACGTCCGGGGGCTATAGTTGTGATTGTGAAACTTCGAACTTCGTATAGGAAGGTCAAAGGTATTGTGACTGGTAATCTTGATATAGTGAGTGATGAAGACCTAAAACACTCCTGATAAAGGTATCTAAATATATAGAGCCGAGAAAAATAATCCTGAAGGCCGATCAGAAGATAGTCCCGCCTCACTGCACTGGAAGAGTATGTTATTGAGTGGTCAGAGTGACAAAAGGTTGAACCGCAGTTCTCGCTGACTGGCTGGACCTCACCAAGAATATAGTCTTTGAAACAATCCGCCATATTGAGAGCAGTATCCTTCCCAAGAAAAACAGGTATTGAGAAAAATCAATTCGCAAGAAGATCTAGCAAATCTTCAGAGTAAATGCGTCATAGTTCCAGCAGACAAAGTTCAAAATAATATAGTATTCATATGTAAATATTATAATTACCAAGTGCTGGTTAAGGAATTGTGTATAAGCACACCATCATCGAATACAGCTACTTACTCCCAAACTGAAGTTACTCTGGAAGATATATTTAACAACCACAAAACGTTTTTAAAAGAACGAGGTATTAATCTTTTTCAAAACCCGTCAATACCGTACCAACTCATTCGCAAAACGCTATATAGACGATCTTCTCGCTGAGGATAATCGCTATATACATGACGCAGTAAAGGATCCACCTTCAATGGATTTGGAGGAAACCACAGATAGCGCTAATGGCGCATCATCTTTACATCACATCATATCTCTATAAAAATTAAGCAGGCCTTCTCTCTCGTCGACTTTACGACAAAAGAGATGATTAAAATTTCGGCATCGTTATCTCTTTCTGGACAGTAATGCTCCAGTGGGACCTGCATATGGCGTATACATATCTCGCCTAGTAACATTTGCTAGATCATGTGTTAAATGTGACGATTTTAATCAACGTCACGAAACATTATTGCAGAAACTTATAAAACAGTGCTATACCACTAAGCGCCTTCACTCAAAGTTTCTCAAATTTGGCGATACATATCGCATCCTGATAGCAAAAGATAGCGTACAAGATATCTTGCGTATGTTTTTCGTAACTTGTGTCTAATTCTGCTTAAATCGGGGCTAGGGGCCGTATGAGCCCATGTATTTCAAGATACTCATGGTGTTCATATGAACTGTCACAATAAAAGTGCGACTGAGATACATCATTCTCTAGAAACTCCTATGGATTAAGAATGCTGATCAGCGATACCGATTTTATGTTTTTGGAACATCATGATGTCTTGCCGGCATCACTGAAAACTGTTGAACGCTTCTGTCTTGCAGGAATCTAGCCTAGTGTTATGTGTGTTATGATTTATTTTTTAAATTGGTGCTAATGCGGTTATATGATTTAGGTCTTTGGATTATGGACCCGGAAATTCACTCAGCTTATCCGTTCATCTGGCCTGTCTCCTCAGTTCGACATTTTCTTTTGGGATACTGAAATCCAGGACGACATTTTTTCTCTCCAAATTTGGTATATAGACATCATGCCACAAAATGAGATCGAAACAGTCCACCTATGCCAACAGATGTCGCCAACTGTGGCCAACATGAAATGGTTTTTTTACGGACAAATTTAATTAGATCGACTTACCATTTTTTTCTTCAAATTCCGTATGTGGATACCTTGCAACCAGATGTAGGTGTAATGTCCTGTAGACTATTGTCGCTTCTCATTTTCGTTAGGGATAAGCGCGAATCTTTTATTCTGGAGATCTCTAAGAATGTCCTGTATCTATGTTCTAGCTGGTTAAAAAGACAGGAACCTGACTCTTTTAGCCACCGAACATTCTTAGCCCCCACACCGGCTGTGCGTGTGTTTCGTCCACACATGCCCTTTTGTGGGACCAAATGAAAATTTCGTTTCTGGAAAATTTATTTAAAACGATTTAACTGATTCTTTCCAAATTTTGTATGTGGATACCTTACTACAATATATTATTTCAAATAAACTTCTTTAGAAATAAAGAATGTTTATTTCATTCGTGCAATGGGATGCTTCCTCGACCTCATTCGATCGACTGTTATGAAGTCTTGAATATTTTTTCTCAGTTCACGATGATGACGTCATGTGTCAACTCCCCCAAGACTGTGGGGATATTCTGCACTGTGGCCGACGGAACAGTGGCGTGTATCGTGTGTTTCCTTTCGGTACTGGTCGGGGATTTTTAGTCTACTGTGATATGGACACCAGCAATGGGGACCGAAAAGGCGGTTGGCTAGTAAGTTTCATTCTCATTATTATTGTAGATTATTTGGTTTAATTCATTGGTTTGTTTTGTTAATGTATTTGCCCACATTGCATCGGCATTTGTGTGATTTCATGCTAGGGCGTCTGTGTCACCATGGTATGATACGGACCATTTACCGAGGTGTGTCAATCGCCATATCTGAACATGCAGAACATGTATTTTTTAAACCCTAGAACAGGTCACCGGGCATTTATTTATCATGACCAATGTAGAAAATGTAGATAGTAGCCGGAAATTCGCGGCATTGGGATTACACACTCTTACACAGGTTCGCAGCCAGGGTCACCATCCAAGCTAACTCGTAAATCTCAGCTCAGCAGGTTCAAGATGTCATGAGTAAATTCAAAATGGCGTCTATTACGGCCTAGATGTTAACAACATCATCCTGGCGGCGTCGGGACGGTAAATGTTATTTTGTATTTTAACTTTTCAAGACCATTTCCCTATTCCCCCACTTTGAACCGTCATTAAGACTACATGTAGAGCCCGCTTCGTCTATCACAACAACTACCAGCAAAGCTAGCCTGGTGCTCTATTAACCGACACGCCATTTTTCCTTCCACAATGGAAAGCTCTTTCACTGGTTCTATAAACCCAAGAAACTCTTATCCATGTTTATCTAATTATTATATCATCACAGCTCTTCGACTGATGCATCTAATTTAGCTTAAGTCAGGACTAGGGGTAATGTGCTCCCGTCATTCGTGTTTGTGAAATTGACTTCGCTTATTGCGCCATTATGCAAAAATAGTGGTGGGTGAACAGTTCTATGTTGGGCGGCCTGAAATTTGCAAACCATCTCTTTGTATATAGCAGACTATTTTACTAAAATCGGAATTTAAAACCCCAGTAGCAGATATAAATGTTCAACAACTATATGCTATTAGTTTCCTCAGCAGAGATTCGAACATCACATTTTATTTAAGCAATATCACTGATGTATGATAACACAAAGCAATGGTTCAACAACTGATCCTTGTGTCTATTGTTGGACTCGTTTCAACGAAATATCCTTAGTCACTCGCCAAAGGGCCTTGGTTCCTTTCCCTCGCGAATAGCCCATAGCCGGCAGCTATACATATTTCACACTAAAACTCACTCAGACGCCAAACTTTTTCAGGGCAATCAAACAAAATTATTTGTTGGACTCAAAATATGTGGTATTCACATTTAACATATATTTGCTATTAACAAGAATATCCTGGTAATATACAACAATGTTCTTGATTGAATATAAACAGATCAAATATGCAAGGCAAGGTGGTTATACAGCGATTGATACCCAAATGTGTACCTCAATAAATAGAAGCACAATTATCTGGAAACTTTTTCTAGCGAGAGTCTATTATACACACATGGACATAAACAGTTTACTCAGTTCCCACATCTGTATCTGTCGTTACTTCCTAGGCGGCATCCTTGAAGAGGGCGGAGTATCTGTCTCTCTTTCCCTAGTATTCCGTATGTCTGGCGCATACCAGAGAACACTGACAATATGGATACAATACCCGACAGTCCGTGCTCCGGTCTTGCATTTACAATATCAGACAACTACGGCAATCTTGTTCCACCACAGCATACTTGATCCACAGAAAATACAATTTGGGTGAAGTATGACGCGATTGAATTAGCGCAGACAATGTCCTTGCAGACGTCATGAATCGATACCTGTAGATTACTCTCGGCGAGGTGTTGGTCAACGTAGATCACCGCTTGTTTGAACTGATACACGCCAAATTTGAGAGTTCGGAGATAATTCTCTGTTAGCCATTGTATTCCGTTGGTCGTCCAGTGGTAGCCAGGACTTTGACCTCTTCTTCTTCTTCGAATTTGCTTTTGGAGTGTATTCGGCATTTTCAACATCTTGGCGGCAATTGAACAATAGTCTTGATGGTTTTGCAACGAAGGCATGATGTGGTTGTAGATAGCAACTACAATATTAATATACTCCTTCGGATTTGAAATATTGCGTTTACAAACAACCGTCGCCATATATTGGAATGTGTTCAGACAAGATTTTTCGGATTACAGTGCCCAGCGAATCTTCGTAACCAACCGAGACGAGTTTTCGGCTTCAAGGTCGAACTGTTTCCCTGCTTTGCGAAGGAAGTTGAGCGATTCAGTGCTGAACCCTGAAGCCCGCTATCAGCTTAATTCATCACGGAATCCACGAGCAAGAATAAGGATGTCCCACTTTTTGAACCACTTCATCATGTTTTCCTCGTGGCCTCTCACCATATGTTGCACGATAGATGCATCATTGCTGCGACCGTCATTAAATTATGGGTCCAAAATGCTGATGATGTAACCACTGGCTTCCGGAGTGGATGATGCTTGTGCATGGAAAAGCATCTTCACTGAAACTGGTACTTGCTACTCTTCTGTATGTAAATGTACGTTCCATCCAGGATTGCAATGATGGAACTTGGAATACAGTTGCATAAGATTTGGGTGGCAAAATATTTCTGTATGATTTTGGATACGCTTTTGGTACTTTTCACACCGAAAAAGCTCCCAAGATTTGATATGTGTCTTCATATATCATGTATATGATGTACTCATGCAGACTGGAAATGAAGACAACTGACAAATAAATAGCAAAGAATGGAAGGTTTTTCATAATGACTTACCCATGGGAAAGACCGTTTATATGAGGGTCCAATCCCCACGTCTAATCTATTCAGCTATTTAATATACATAGCATGCTAACCCTATATAGTAAACACTTTTGTGTCGGCAAGGCGATCATCAAAATAGAGGTTTTATTTCATTTGAGCGATCAATGCAAGTCAGAACCTTATTGATTAAACTTTATGGAATGGAGGAATAAACTAAATGCTTTTCAAACTGGCTTAAAATACGTCAAATTCACTGAAATTGAACTTTTCAAACGTTTCAACTCGTTATCCGATCCTGATTCTGAACGAAATAACCTCGTTTTCTTTGAATATTGGGACTTGCGCACGTGTACGTGGGAATAATGCTACAAAAATAGCACTTCAACAACATTTTTCAATTGGCCCTAGTGAGTCGATTGCTGCGGAAACATAAGCATGAATACGATTTTGACTTTCCCACAAATAGTGATCTTCCCAATCCGTCCATACTACAGTGAACATATGGGGTAGGGAAAGTATTGATGGGGGAAACTGCATTGCGTGGGGCGACAGGGCGGTGTTCTCTTAGATTTTCAACCATCATGGCCCTTCCTTCATTTTTATTTTTCTTTCACCATGTTCGCATAGTATGCGTTTACATAATTGTATCCTATTATCACAGGTATTTCAAAGACGACAAGATGGCTCTGTTGATTTCGATAGAGACTGGAAGAACTACACTGCAGGGTTCGGTAATTTGGTCGGTGAATTTTGGTTAGGTATGCTGCTCATTACATTCTATTTCATTTTTGAACTATATCTACTAAAAATCCAGTGGCGTTTTACTTTTTGTTTCAAACGACAGATTAAGGATGTTGATATATCCACCAAATTTCAAACGGTATACTCTGTTTGCCTCTAGGTTGTATCTCCTCGAATCTATTGTCCAGAGCCCAAATTATACGGTTTCATGGGAAACACCACAACAGTTCACAACTGATGAGTTTTCGTCTCCTTTGATTCAATATTTAATTGACTGACAGAGCGGGTTATGGCGGAGATTAATCTTTACACTAATGTATTTACGCTTGATTTGGTATATCTTCTCTTATATCACACTTGCTGAACTGAGTGTCAGCATTCAAGGAACCGATAAATCCGGTTAGCCTTTACCATGATACAGCTTCTCTTTCACATCTTCTTCCCCTGCTCCACTATCGAAAATATTAGATATTGAGCTAGCCGGCTGTTGCGATTTGTTTTGTGACATCGCGGAAATTGCGAAATTGACACAAAAGTTAACATGATCTAATTCATTCGTTTGGATCACATGGGAAATCATTGTTTTATTCTTCACGAAGAGTGAAACATTTTTATTATATTATTATAAAATTTCAGGTTTGGAAAAACTACACATATTGACATCCCAACGCCGATATGAGTTACTGGTGAACCTAATCAAATACGACAAGGGCTCACGATATGCAGCTTACGACAGGTTCTACATTTCAGGGGAGAGCCAAAACTACCGACTGTTGCTTGGAGAGTACTCTGGAACGGCAGGTAATTCATGAAGGCTCAGAATTATACTAAGTAAATCGTAAAATACTTTGGAGCATTGTAAAATATAACCAATCATGACACTGGCCATACATTGTAAAGAATAATAATAATTTATTCGCTCTAAGCGGACATTAAACCCTTAGATAAAAGAGTGAGAAATTTAATTTTAACAAATGTTCTAGTTGTATTATAATAGCAGGGAGCGGTGCTAGGGGCCGTGTGGTCATATCATCCAAGTTGCCACATGAACAGGTACAATAAAAGCGTACCTGAGATACAACACATATCACGAATCGTTAGATTCTTGGTATGTGCTTTAGAATAGGTTAACCGGAAGACTATACTGTGAAGTAATGTGGCTCTGTCAGTATATCGGCACCCCTTCCCACTTCCCTTATATGTGTTGTAATATGACACAAACCATAGGCGTCAGATCCGACATTTATTATTTAGCCGTCGTTTACGAAGGAGTTTCCGCGTCAATAATCAAATGATTTTTTTTTAATTTTGACAGTTAGCATCAATCACAAATATGAATAAAATGAAAATAAAACAAAATACAAGATGGTTTCTTGCAAGAGAGAAGCGATCAACAGTTTTCAATGACAGCCAGACATCATGCTGTTCTCCACATACAACATTTTGTCGCGTTTGTACGCCCATGGTTTGGCGAACTAGGAACCACAATATAAAATTTTACCACTATAATGGCGCGTTAGTTGGAGTACTCCCGTGAACCAGCAACTACAATTTAGTATTAATCTGTATAATTAGGGTATTTTCAGTGCAAATTTCTTACAAAAGGCGTAAAATAACCGAGTGATAATAGCCTACAGGGCCACAATGTTACTCGGCACGAATGACATTTCCACACTACATTCTATCAGCCTCAATCGTTTTAATGGCTTTTCTTTCATCGTTAATTTTTTTCTTGATTAAAAAACAACTCACTCGCGATATCGTTTTTTTTTTATTTGAGAAAATTATCTCGATTGGCAAATGATTGCAGACAGATTTTTTTCGCATCAATCGACCGCGATTTATTATTTTATCTGAAGAAAACAAAACATTCTATAGGACCCATTTTAAAAAAAAACCCTTCATAAGTGGTATAGAAGAGATATTCGCAGTTAGAACGTGAACATAATGAGCTGTCTGTGTGTAGTCGGTTTGGGGAAATGGAGTTGCACGGCAGCCGGTGTTCACGCGACCAGATTCCATCATCCAATTGCAAGTACTTCCAAGTATCCGTCACCGCCCGTTTACGCCACTATATCCCTGGAGGAGGACCTAATCAATGATATGGTCAAGACTATTTTTTTCGTGGAAGATATAGAATAATGACTATGCCAATATATACTATGCGAAAATGCGAAGGCACGCACGGTTTCATGTTTCCAACACCGAATAGAGACAGGTGGTTATTATATGTCAGAGCAGGCTGTTGGTTTACCAGTTGCCGTGAATATTCTTCTTTTCGTGGAAAGTTGAGGACAGTATAGGGGGGAAACTGGTAACTTGATCATGGGAAATTCTAAGTGTTGTTCCCATCTGTTGCTCGTCAAAGATACAGTACAGAGAATATTTAATGAAACGAAAATACGATAAACCGCTTTTAACGTTTTTGACATTCTTCTCCATTGATTGCACCTGGCAATAGTATGATAAAATATTCGTGGTCGTTACACGAACATGACTGGAATTTTTTTTTACATGTTTAGTTCATTTGAGTAAATGGTTAAGTGGGATTGAAGGTTTGCTTTTGACGATTTTCAATCATAAAAAGACGATGCCTACATGTTACAGAGCAATAACAATACCGCACCTCGCTGAAGCGCCTTGTCGTAGGCAGACATGATACTTCTCCCAGCCACATTATCCTGAAAACAGTCCTTGATACATCCTCGTAATGATGAGAGTCAAGAAAGGAAGCAACAATTATATTTTCTAAGTATCAGATATGACTCGACCCTGGATCTCCGGCTTTTGCGGCGGACGGTCTAACCACTAGACCAAGGCAGTGCGGTTTAGGTCAAGTGTGCAGTGTACTATATGAGCATGCATGGTGTTTATCAAATAGGCAGACGACTTGAATCGATTTAGATTTTTTGCAAATATATACTAGTATTTAAATTCCCAACTAGTGAGTCAAATTGTAAGACTATATGAACTATTATTTCATCATTCAAGAGATTAAGCTTCAGCTATGAGCTATGGGACTGTGATTCATGTTCTAATGTACCGATGACTCATGCCGATACGGTAACTCCGTCGACGTTGTATTATAGTGATCGCTTTAGCTCTTAGATTCCAAGCAGGTGTTAAATCCTGAAACAACTCTGAATCGCAATTAAAACGTTTTCACGATCATGCAAATTTAAGAATTAATCGGGAAGATACAATATTAATCAGGGTTGCAGATTAAAAGATAATAAGTATTCCTTTTGTGAAAGACATGGAAATGATGTATACATGCATATTTGGTGGAAAAGAACACAGTGTTGCTGTCTATTCCCATTCCGCTGAAACCTCAAAACTGACAATTATGAGTGGTATACGTCTACTGATTTAGCCAGATACGGCCCGGATGTAGGTCGGTTTTGCTTACAATTTGCTCTCGGTCGTTTGAGTATTTCTATGGTTCAAAGCTGAAGTTATCCAAAAACTCGTCTATAATACATTTAGTAAAAGTTTTTCGCAACTGTACATACATGTAGGAAACTTGTGAATTTATTCGTCAGATTTTCGCTGTTGTATACATTTTTTGGCTCAGTCTGTTCAGTCAGTCGTTTTGGTTGGTTGGGTTGACATGCTATATTGAATGTCTCTGTGTTTTGTGTTAACCTCTGTTAATATCCCTGTATATTCATTCTATTGAGTTGATGTATTCGTGCTAATATACATCCAATTGAGTGTAGATTGAGTAGGCTATATACGGGCAAGCTTTGGGAACAAATACACAGTCAGGTGTGAAGTCTGAAAGTGTAACAGAATTTGGACAAATGTAGGCCCTGATGGCAAGGAATGCTGAGCACGATCAGAAAAAAATGAAACACAGAAACAAAATCGAAATGTCTTCAAACACTCAAATCGCATTCAGCTATATGTGATGAGGCAGTGGTTGATAATTCCACCGGTAGTCGTAGTCCGGAGCCCGTTGAAAGTTCAGATATGACAAATGCCGAACGTCAGGGTGCTTTCCCACATGATCAGTAATCTGATTTTAATGAAGCCATGGGGTCTGCTGAAGTTGTGGAACCACCAGCAATTCAGGTCCAGGAGGCCCAGAAGAGTGTTTCTTTGTCTACATTAGAAAACGACGAAGTTGTGAAAGAAACTAATTCTCAACAAGGATGCTCATATGCTCGATGTAGACAACGTTACTAGAAAATAGAAAATAGGCTAAAAATTGAGAAAATACACAAGAAAATCAGAAAAAATATAAAAAAAAATGTAAAAAAGTGTTTTAAAAGGTCGATGTCACATATGGGCCGCCGTTGCTAGATAGGTAATAACAAATTTATCCATGTAGCATATATTGATTGAATAAATCCAACTCATGAGTGCCAGTGCTAGTGAGAATGGAAAGCCATTAGAATTTTCAGAAAAAAATATTGTATAGAAAATCTATTTCTTTCTCTCAGGCAATAGTCTTGGACACCACAATGGCTGTCAATTCTCAACGCCGGATAAAGACAACGATCATCATAAATCACACTGTGCCTCTACGTACAGAGCTGGTTGGTGGTTTAACATCTGCCACCACACAAACCTTAACGGCGACTACTTTTACGTGGACAAGAAGGGAGTGTTATCCGATTATTCGATAACCTGGCATCATTGGGACAAAAATCGTCTACCGTTGCAATTTACAGAGATGAAAATTCGCTTCTTTACCCCCTAACTTGGAAGTTTGAAGCACAGCTAGTTAATCACAGAGCTTTCTCCGCATTCCAATGAATGGGTTGAAATCTGTTTTTGTGTATTCAACTGCAACAACGTATGTCATTTATGTATATTGTGTATTTGAAACATTGTCATCAATGCCATCTCTTGTACCTTTAGCCTGAGTATAATACAAAAGTGGTTATTTCTAGCTATCGTATACATGTATGTCATCAAATGTATATAAATATTGGACATCGATATTATTTATCTAGGAATTGTGGCGGTGTATTCACCATATTCTACAGATATATACCTAAACCGCACACCACCTAGTCATTTCTGAAGGTATAGAATCCAACCCTCCAACGCTTGCCATTCTTCGGGATTGTCACATAACTTTTTATGCTGACCTCATCAGCGGGAATCACAATATTTATATTTACATCAAAATTTGTTCGTGAAGGTTTTCAAATTACTAGTATTAGGTTATTATACAGTGCTTTGTACAATATGGAATGGTATCGTACAAGTCCATGTTGTGATGAAAACCCGTATTGGTCTCGACGCGATGAAAACCCGTATTGAACAAGACGCCGAAAGCGTCGAGTCTAATACGGGTTTTCATCACAACATGGACGAGTACAATACCATTCCATATTGTACAAATCACTGTATAATGACCTATTTATTATACAGGTCATCGAAAGATTAAACTAAATTATTTGTTATTGATTTTCTATTTATGTTTGAATCAATATCGTTTTGTTAGATAAAACAACATTGATTATTATAGTCAACTATAACAATAAATTCATTTACAGGACCCGTAAATTCCTAGAATGCAATAGACCCCAAATCTGTAATTCTGCAAATGTAATGTAAATCTATTATCAGTCTCTACTTTTCGAACTTTTGACTGACTGGGTAATGTTACTGTGAAATTAGATTCCTGTTGATATTAAAGTTTCCTATATGATCGAGCGAGAAAATAGAAGGTTTTCAACTTTTGTTGCTTCATTTTGGCGCCATAACAAAAAAGAGTCACCTCCGTTAGAAAGCGTACAATATGAATTCAATATGGCATTATGGGATCCAATATGACTTTGCGTACTGTACTGGCACGTGGTGCGATTGAAATGATTTGATTGGATCAAATGACATAGCTGTATAATAATTTTATGTTATTAACCAATTTTTTTCATATTGGCCTGGCTATAGGTTCGAGGTCTGCCATATTGGCACGAGGCCGCAGGCCGACGGCCAATACGGCTGACCAAGGATCTATAACCAAGCCAATATGAAAACACTTGGTTAATGACATTTTTATTAAATAACTCACCAACAACCTTTTTCATATATTTCTTCCTTCACAGTAGCCTTATTTCTCACGATTAATGTGCTTTCGATGTACCACTATAGTGGGAAAGTGGATCCCCTCTACAGTAACTCTATAATCGACGGCGATAATCGGGACGGTGAATTTAATAATTGTAATTTAACAATGTGTAATTTAATAATTACACATATCGTCCGACTGGTGTCATTTCTCTGCAGACAGCGTTCCGATCCGCGTTGGTTAGGAAAGTAAATCTATGTCGGTCTTGAAATGTTTGTTCAATATGGGAGAGAATCTACCTGTGACTACATTTAAGTAAAGTGTAACTGTGGTAATTTTGCAAGTTCAAGTCATCTGCTAGATAATCTTCCAAATTATAGCATTTATATCCAGCTTCGACTTTAATTTCAACAATTGCAATGGTATTGGTGTTATTGTAGTGCAGAGCGCCAGAAGACTGTCGAAATTTGTGACGATATTTTGGGAATATTAACCACGTCACAGCGTCCCACAGAGAGTCCAAGACGTTAAAGTTATGTCTCACAATAGAAAGCTGCTTCTTAATCGTCTGAAAAAAAGAACGAGTGGACGAGAGAATTGCGTTTTATGTTATGAACATGGATTTCGTGGATATGACACCTACAAGCACCACAGTTAAACTTTAAGAGAATTATCGACAATTCTATCATACTCCAGTTTTTTAATGAAATTACCACATACGAAGAAAGATGTCCAAGTATGATTCAATTGTAATCGAACTAATTTAATTATTTTTTTCTGTGGTAAATTATGTAACATTGTTAATGTCCCAGAGACTTCATGAACAAACCGTTCCTTCAAGTTTTGGAAGTTCGGTTGAAATTCGGGCTCGTGGAACACGT
Source organism: Hanleya hanleyi (assembly GCA_036873755.1). Classification (NCBI taxonomy): domain Eukaryota; kingdom Metazoa; phylum Mollusca; class Polyplacophora; order Lepidopleurida; family Hanleyidae; genus Hanleya; species Hanleya hanleyi. The sequence continues at coordinate 54,253 of JAVTVY010039101.1, read as the reverse complement.
TTTATCCAAACCTGTATTTTGTGGGCTGCGTTTAGTTCGACCAAATCATTGTAGTACGAGAGTTGTGTTCGCCAGGTTGTGATAACAGATGCAACCCTTATTGTGAATCAATTTCAATTATTATATTTCTACAGAACCAGTTGTATTCCGCCTTGGAGTAGCAGAGAATCACGGCATTTTGGGGGCACACAGGGTGATTTTTGGACTATAGATGGACTATCCAAATGAACCATGTGGGTGTCATATTGAAGCTCTTGTGATGTAAATTCAGACTGCAGTGGTGATTGCGGAGGGTTTGGCGAGGGCAGTCACAAATTATTGAACGTTGCTGTTCCTGCTCTTCCTTTTCCTCTTCGTCAGGTATTCTAACTGTTCCCAAGGGGCAGATCTTACAAAGATGAGTAATTTACGCCAGACATAAGAGATTTACGTCAGCATTGCGACTGAATTTTGCTACCAGCAAAAACTGTCTCCCAAGCAAACGGCGGTCGTAAACGTACAACAGGCGTAAATATGAAATACCTCTCCCTGATAAAATTTCTTCACAGTTCTCTTCAATCAATAGTGGATCGTAAGTTCAATCTAATTCAAATTAAATCCTATCTGCTCCCCATTTGGATATTGTCGCTTGTAGGATCTAACAGGCTTGCAGTAACTCGCGTGTTAACCAATCCCGAGAACGCTTCATAGTGCTTTGAAGGGAACATTGATGGCAACGAATTTTCGTTGGCTCAGCTGAATTAACCGGCTCGCTGGCGGGGTGTCTTTTCATGTTACACCATATGTGGCACCATAATACGGGGTAGACTGATTTTTGGTGTAAACATTGGGGTAAATGGACACAGTGAACCTATCTCCCCTCCTCGACTGCAAAAGAATGAGTCCAGATGCGGCCATGATGTCGGGGGGGGGGGGCGGAAAGTGCCCCCCCTATATATTTTCTCTACCACTAAGGCTAGAGCGCTGAAACTTCCCACACAGTATCTTGGGTTCAAGCTCTACCGGAAAATGTAAAACAATCCAAGATGGCCGCCATGATGATGTCACAGTGAGGTCATCTTCTCAGAAGCCATTTTTCGGCCTTTTTGGGGTCGATTTTTCGAAATTTTCATTTTTCAGATTTTCTCTCGAAAAAAATCTTATAAAATAGAGAATAATTAGTTTTGCATAAATAATATACTTTCAAGGACTTTTAGGCAAGGAAAATGTGAAGAAATGGACCGAAAAGATGAAAAACACGACTTTCGCGGATACCACATGGCCGCCATTTTGAATTTACCCATGATCCTCCACCCGGGGGTATATGAAAATAGACTCAAAATGACCCTAATAAGATAAGCTTAAAAGTCACCAAGTTTCAGCCTCCTCGGTTTTGTCGTTTCGGAGCAGCAGAGAAAAGTTCACTAGGGGGGCACTTTCCGCCCCCCCCCCAGGCCAGGTAGGGTTAAATATCCTCAGAACACCAAATTCAATTGAAATACGTAAGATCTTATATAGCCACATGTACGATTGGGGAGCATTGATAGGATATTAATTTATTAAGATTGCAGTAAGTTTGAAGTCGAAGCGCAACAACGACATGTTGTGTCTGTTGTGAGAATGATAAAATGAGCATCTTCCTTCCTCGAATTTGTCGTGTACGCTTAAAATTACTTGAAAGATTTAACTCTATCCTCGAATTATAGAAATAGGGTGAAGATATCGAAGAAATTTACTTTTGACCGATTTTTACGACCAGTCGTAGCTACCCCACGATCCGACAGACTTTACGACAGGCGCAGACTTACGCAACTTCGTAAGATACCCAAATGACCATGATGGCAGGGAATAATCTATTTTATAAAAGCCAGAAAACGTGTACAGTTGAATATGGAGAATAGATTATTATTATTACACCATTTCACAATCAATTAATTTTGTTCAATAATTATGACCCCAAACGTGTTCTGTGGTACATGTACTTCAACTCATTCGCCCCTGTGATAAGCCCCGTTAGTGAGTCAACTTGTCATTTGTGAATGGAAATCGTATTTCATGGATTTCACAAAGAGAAATGGGGTATGGATAACGTTATGGTCTTGTTTGGTAACTTCACCCCTACATTTGCGTCACCCCTACATTTGTCTCACTCCACCTCCTCCACCTTTGTCTATCTCCAATCAAAATCATATTGCTACTCATGGCATGGACTCATGTGCTCACACACGGCTTCTTTCATAATACAGCCCAGTGGCACGGACCAAGGTACGACTCATTTTATTGTATAGAAAGCATATTGATGTGATAAATATGCCAGGTTTAGAGGCTCTCCTACTTTCGAAACTACACTTTTCCTCGAGCGGCAAGATATGGTAGGCCATCGCTGCCACAACTGAATGGAAACCAATGCAATGAAATTATAATTTCAATACATTGAAAATCAACTAATCATATTATCCGGATTTCAATGTATTGAATATGTAATATCAATAAATTGAAAATCAATCAATCATATTAACCGAATTTCAATACATTGAAAATCACCCAATCATCAGCCTCGAATTTCAATGTATTGAACATGCAATATCAGTACATTAGAAATCAACCAATCATAAGCCTCGAATTCCAATGTATTGAAAATTCAATATCAATACATTGAAAATCAACTAATCATAAAATGAATCTGTAATTTCAATGTATTGAAACTGTAATTTCAATGTATTGAAACTGTAACTTCAATGTATTGAAACTGTAATTTCAATGTATTGAAACCGTAATTTCAATGTATTGAAAATCAACCAATGAAACGAGGTTTTTCTTGGAGGTTTGCCATTCTGCCCTTCGTGGGCTTGGTCGGACTGCGACAGTAATCGGGCGGCTTTATTCTGAATTACAAGTGTCTGGTCCGTCATTCATAATTCAGCCGTCGTCCATTAAAGAATATCCGCGTCCATAATCCAAAGACCTATTCCATATTCCATATAACAGTATTAGCACCAAATTCAAAAAGACAATCATAGTATACATAAACATAGGCTAGTTTCCTGCAAGCCGCGGATCCCCTATATAACACCGGATTATAAGTACTGCAACAGGTGATAATGTTTTACGCTTTATTTATAGATGTCGGGTAGCTCACATAACGTGGCCGGCAGTCCCCAATCTCGAGGAGACAGTTACGATATTACTGGTATTGAAATGGATATGCAAGTCAACGTGACTTAACTTTAACTCTGTTTAACTGGGTGATCTACATCAGTGTCAAAATCGAGTTGCTAAACGGAGCCCTTCTATGAGATTTCCAGTCTCACTGCTGTTATCACACCACTTTATTTGTTGGGGACAGCTATCGTCGAAGTGTTTGCAATGGCTGAAACATGCTAGATTTTAACTTATTTGGTGCATGACCAACTCTTTTTAAAACCGTAGTGGGAATGAAAAAAATTCGCATTGAAGGCGGGTGGGAGGGGGCGGCGTTTAGCGCCTCGATGGTAGGCTTGTATATACGATGGAGTGCCCAATCAAACCAACCAACCAACCAACCATATAGCTGTATGTGGATGAATATACACAGGTCACCACTTAGATCTGCAGCATATATTTGGAGAGCTTGTTTGATGCTTGCAATTGTAGGAGAGAGAGAGAGAGAGAGAGAGAGAGAGAGAGAGAGAGAATTAAGGTTTAACGTCGTGTTCAGCAATATTTCAGCTATATAGCGACGACCAAACAAAATTCTAAGTACTCAAGCCAATAACTTAGTAATCCAGCACATTAAAACATACACACATTAAAACTTATGCAACAAACCGATTTCTCTCAAATAACACAAGACACAGAACTCTCTCAGCCGAATAAAAGGATATTCCAAAGTGGTCGCTTGATAAAAAGAATCTCTTACAATCTTAAAATCTATGCAATCGATCAGAATATGTTTCACTGTGAGATCTTCGTGGCATGCAATACACCTCGGGACTGTTTAGTAAATGTTCGTGAGGTAATCGTGTATGGCCGATTCTACATCGCTTGATCATGGTTTGATCGAAACGTTTCTGGCTGTTCAGATGAGTATAGCTTACAGTTTTTGTTTTGAACTCGTGAAGTTTGTTATTATTCACAGCATTCCATAAAGATTAAAACAATCGTCTGACATAAGTACAGATAGAGGGTCTGAAATCGCTATATGGGATTCCAACAGGATCAACCTCATTATCTAGGGCTGCCTTAGCCATCCTATCAGCCTCAGTATTACCTCTGTTGCCAGCGTGACTAGACAACCAACAAAACACAATATCAATCTGTTGAAATTGCAGTTTAAGGGGTGCTTCACATACGGATATCCCGGCTCATCAAGTCAATGCTTTATGTAAATTTCACAGTACAATTCTTAGTTCGGTACTAAACTCTCCTTGCGCAAATGTCGGGGTCAGAACAAGTGCACCTAGCTCTGTAACAAACCACACTGCGAAAAATATTGTGTTGTTTTAGCACAATTTTGTGTTAAAATGGCTTCAACACAAAATGTTTTGTGTTGAAATCAACATGGTTTTGTGTTAAACTTAATATATTAACACAAAATTGTGTTGAGTTCAATACAAATTAGTATTGATTCTTACACAATTTGTGTTATTTTCAACACAATTCTGGTGCTAAACTGGCTTCAACACATTTTTGTTTCGCAGTGCAGGCCAGTGGTTGATTTTCAATGCATTGATATATACACGCATTGCATGGTCGATTTGCAATATATTGCAGTTGAATTTTAATACATTGGAATTCGGGGCTTATGATTGGTTGATTTTCAATGTATTGAAATTACAATTTCAATACATTGCTAATTGTTCAACGCAATGAATTGTGGCAGGGATGACCTACCATAGTAAGATATCTAAAACGGAAATCTGGACGCAGTAGTTTATCAAGCGTGGCCGTGACGTTCCCATTTAGCTTGAACTATTAACCTATTAAGGTTTTGACCAATCACTCAAATTAAGATCGATGCTGATCATAGGTGGACTACAGGCACTACAGTTCAGCGAACCAGAAGTATCGTCAATTCTCCAATACTCCCGTTTTTATGAAATACATTAAAAGAAGGAAGGCCAGGTACCTAAAGTAGTACCTAAATTACGATATATCATCGAGTGGCGTCACGGGCCCAGGTTCGTTCACCCAGGATGGTACAGGAGATTGAAATGCGCATCCAAATATCGTCCACTCATTCTGTGTAAGGTGTATTCAAGAAGCCAATTTCACTATCTTTATTTCGTTTCGAATGTACCATTGCTATTGTCTTTGAGACTTCAGGAACACATACAGGTACAACCGATTCCATCAAACTCTTTTATATCTCTTAGAACTCTGGGCTCGTCCAACGCATGGCAATTTCATCCACACTCGCATATTGTCTGGGAACAGTGCCATTTACGGTCAATTTTTCAGAATCAAAAACAGTCAATCGACGATCCAAACCCCGTCGAAACAATTCAAACCGCATTTTACATTTTTATTCCAGGGCGAACTTGGGGAGTTTTATATAAGCATGCGTCGAATTCTTTTTTTTTATCATTCTAGCGTATATTACTTGATTAAATCCCACGCAGTGCTACTCCTGAATGCACGTGATATTGGCAACTGAAACACAATTGGAATTGTGTATAGACAATCTTTTATTTCTGTTCACAGGAAACAGTCTTGGAATCCACAACGGCTGTCAATTCTCAACGCCGGATAAAGATAAAGATCATTACAGAATAATCACTATGCCGCTGATTACAGAGCTGGCTGGTGGTATGACATGTGCCACCACACAAACCTTAATGGTCGCTACATCCATGCAGACAACAAGACAATATCATCTGATTATTCATCGATAAATTGGTATCATTTGGACAAGGATCATCTATCGTTACAATTCACAGAGATGAAATTTCGTCTCTTTAAGACATGAGCTGGAAGTTTTACATTTACTGTGCGTATTCCACACAGTGTTTTCTCCGTGGGTATCCTTAATAGTTTATTTAACTGTAGCTTTATATTGAGAATATAATAAAAAAATCTTTATGGGGTGATATAGTATGAATATCACAGTGAAGTGGTAACCATTTTGTAGATTTCAGTTTGTTAAATACACACGCTACAAAACAAATTTATGCGGGTACAACTATTTGTTGTGACACGCTATAATGTAGACGATTACTGAAAATGGACAGACTTATTTTCCGTTGATTCTATGTAATGTGATATGTAGGAACCAAATTAATAAGGTTTTTTTGCCATGACGACTTTTTCTCCATTGTTGCTGTCTCTGAGATGAACAATTCCTTCGAGTATTGAAAGTTCGGTCGAACTTCGGGCTTCGAGTCCAACGTCTGTTGATTCCATCCACACCTGTACTTCGTAATTCTTACCTGGTTACTGTATAAGTGTAGATATGTTTGAGCAAAGTGTCTGTTAACTGCCAATGCATGCACGCCGAGAAGTTTCGTCTCTATGGGCAGTGCTAGTAACTATTGTCCCTGTGAAACCTGTTGATCGAACACTCGATGTTTGGATACTCTGGTGCCTTTTCGGTTACTGCCATTCTGCTCACGTACGAGCGAAAGACTCCAATGATACAAACTGAGACGCGGTTGGACCGATTGGACCGTCCCATATCTATGTGCTCCCATTCAGATATGATTGAAATATAATGTGATATGTATGATGGCCGAGAAGGGACATCGCTGTATTGTGTTATGAATCGGGACCGACACACGAAGGCAGGATGCGAAGTCGCGAAGGCAGGATGCGAAGTGGCGAAGCCAGGATGCGAAGAACGAAGGCAGGATGCGAAGCGCGAAGTCAGGATGCGAAGGCAGGATGCGAAGTGCGAAGCCACGATGCGAAGCGCGAAGTCAGGATGCGAAGTCAGGATGCGAAACGCGAAGTCAGGATGCGAAGTCGCGAAGGTAGGATGCGAAGTCGCGAGGCCAGGATGCGAAGCGCGAAGTCAGGATGCGAAATCAAAACATGCAGCGCGAAATCAGGATGCGAAATCAAAACAATGCGAAGCCAGGATGCGAAGTGGCGAAACCAGGATGCGAAGCGCGAAGTCAGGATGCGAAATCAAAACAATACAATGCAAAGACTGGAAGCGGAGCGCGAGGTCGGGATGCGAAGTCAGGATGCGAAGCGCGAAGTCAGGATGCGAAATCAAAACAATGCGGAGCGCGAAGTCAGGATGCGAAATCAAAACAGCGAAGCGCGAGGTCAGGATGCGAAATCAAAACAGCGAAGCGCGAGGTCAGGATGCGAAATCAAAACAGCGAAGCGCGAGGTCAGGATGCGAAATCAAAACAGCGAAGCGCGAAGTCAGGATGCGAAATCAAAACAGCGAAGCGCGAAGTCAGGATGCGAAATCAAAACAATGCAGAGCGCGAAGTCAGGATGCGAAATCAAAACAATGCAGAGCGCGAAGTCAGGATGCGAAATCAAAACAATGCGCAGAGCGCGAAGTCAGGATGCGAAATCAAAACATCAGCATTGCGCATGATCCTATCAAAACGAGGCCGGTTTGTAGCCCTGATTCCTAATATGCATTGTAGGGGCAATTGAAGATTATTGCTGGTTGTTGTTATCACAGCAACGGAGGAAGTAAAATTATTCTGATGTGTACCTTTGCTTTGCATTACTGATGTTTTATAGAAATTCACAAATGGTATTTGAATATATTTTCAGATCTTGATAATTAACACTGAAGCGCTCAAACCTTGCTTAAGACTCTAAGTCAGCCTGGTGACTGTTCAGGTTGACATTTGTATTCCAATCTTACAAAATTTCCAGTTAGCCTGGTGTGTGAATGGGCCAGACCATCTAAAAACAATTGAGAATTATTGCTTACCAGATAAATTGCTAAGCAGATCAAAGTGGCAGTATTAATAACATTATGCTAACCGACGAAGTGCTTAGTCTCGTACATTTCAGGTTGAACAGATCATCCCAAGGCTCGTTAAAATTAATTTCCTGTTAAGCATGATGTTAAAAATGATGTTAAAAATAAAATCCCAAAACATTGTCTCCTTTTTGTGGATTTTTGTTATTCTGTCAAGGGATGATTTCCTGGAACTCACAACCAGCAATAATATATCCTGAAAACAGGAACCCAGTTACTCTTATTCAAACATAAATGGGTCAATTCCCATGGCATCCGGCTATCTCCCACGTGGTATTTTTAGTGTGACAGTTTGGTGGCGGAAAATGACACTTGGACTAAATAACATGATATAGCCTACGAACACCCTCCACGTAAATTTTTGTCAAATTCTTATTATTAAATTTGTTAATTAGGGTATGTTGTGATTCCATAATGAAGCTGAGCGATCCATGTAGTCCGGGAGCAGGTCGAAAAACCTGGAAATACAGTCCACCTAATGTTTTTTGATGGTTTCTATATCTTTTCGATGTGCTGATCACGAAACCGGATGATGCCACCTTGGCATCCTTGGGGAAATCGAAATATCCAAGATGGCTGCCATGAGGCATTTCCTGGTTATTATGTCATGCTGAGTTGTCGTATGGATGATCTCGATCACTGATTGTGATATATTTGACTATAAATTTGGGATAAATTCAATCGGTACATACGTCACACAACAATTTGGCGAAAACAAACAAGAATAACAGGAAAAATTATCCAAGATGGCTGCCGTTGACCCTTTAAAATATGCCCGTCTCTTTAAAATATAAAGCGTTGAATATATTGGTTACCTCAATCACCCATGGCTTTCAAAATGCTGATATATACGAGATATTTTCCAATGTCCGTAGAGCATAGGGTACACCAGGGTGGTGCGCATGCGCACTTTCGAGCTCCAATACTCCAAGAGCTTCGCGCTCCAAGAGCTCCGAGCTCCGAGTTCCAAGAGCTCCGAGCTCAGACTCCAAAAGCTCCGAGCTCCGAGATTGAGACGTGCCCAACGCCCAACTTAACACAAGAGCTCCGCGTTCCGACAGCTCCGAAAGCTCCAAGCTCTCAACCCATTCATGCGTACATCCAATTGCGCCCTAACAGGAAAACAGCCATGGCCATCTATGAATGGTATAGCTTGCTGCCGCTTGAAATGAAAGGTGACCACACACACAGGTCCATCATGAAGACCAAGCTCTTGGGTGAACTTAACGCTCTAGCATAAAGCGTCACTTGGAAGAGGATATGGGGTTACCGCCCACCAAGGCCCTGGGAAATAAGCAGAATGCGCAAATAACTGTTTCAGAACATGCTACCTCAACGGTATCCTGGACTGCTCGACGACGCTTAGGCCAAGAGCGACCCTGACCGAAGAGTGAACTTCCTCAAACGACGGCTTCTGATTGGGCAAGAGCTTACGAGAATTGTAAACATACCCAACGCGGCTATGATGTGCTGGTGGGGATAAAATGATTGACCTGTCATCCTTTTTGTTGTTGTTCTCTCATCTGTCTACACCATGGCGTCAATACGTTATGCTAGAGCGTTAAGTTCGCCCAAGAGCCCTTTTCCCACAATTTCCGACCTGCGCATGTGTGACCTCGTCTATAAAGCACGGCCCTCTGGACCCCACACCCCCATTTCTACTGCTGCAGAGCCATGACGGACAGCCATTCCTATGCGACTCGCATCGTGGTTAATTCACTCACGGGTTACAGAGCAGTGGTTCAGTCCATGTTTGGAGATGGCGATGACAACGAGGGGCGATGCCAGATCCTGCAAGTGTTCACAGAAGCGGTCCTCGACAGGGTCGACTCGATGGAGAGGTGTGCTATCACCCTCCACTACTGGACTATGACAGCCATTCTTGAAGCCCGGGCTATGGACCACGAGCGCTCACACTGGACCCAGCGATGGCTCGTTGGCCTCACAATGGTTTTTCCAGTATATGGCGAGATTCTGCTGGTGGACGTTTCGTCCCCGAGGCCCGCCCCCTGTACAGACCTTTTGGTCTTTGATATATGTTGGCATTTGTGGGAAGTTGATGCTGGGTCGAACTCGGGCCTTACAGACTAGTCTTTTGTGTTAAATGCCGTCATTTCCATCTGACGACGATACAGCTCACCAATCTCCGATGTACGAGTTGTCACAGCGAATCAGCTCACCAATTACCAGTATACGAGTTGTCAGAGCATTTCCATCATAGCTCTCTAGATTTGTATCTAATACCGCTTATGCCGGTGCTAGGGGCCGTGTGGTCATATCATCCAAGTTGCCACACGAACAGGTACAATAAAAGCGTACCTGAGATACAACACATATCACGAATCATTAGATTCTTGGTATGTGCTTTAGAATAGGTTGACCAGAAGACTATTCTGTGAAGTCATGTGACGCAGTCAGTATGTCGGCACCTCTTCCCACTTCCCTTATACGTGTTGTAATTTTTTCCTGTATATGGCGAGATTCTGCTGGTGGACGTTTCGTCCCCGAGGGCCGCCCCCTGTACAGATCTTTTGGTCTTTGATATATGTTGGCATTTGTGGGAAGTTGATGCTGGGTCGACATCGGGCCTTACAGACTAGTCTTTTGTGTTAAATGCCGTCATTTACATCTGACGACGATACAGCTCACCAATCTCCAATGTACGAGTTGTCACAGCGAATCAGCTCACCAATTACCAGTATACGAGTTCCCAGAGCATTTCCATCATAGCTCTCTAGATTTGTATCTAATACCGCTTATGCCGGTGCTAGGGGGCGTGTGGTCATATCATCCAAGTTGCCACATGAACAGGTACAATAAAAGCGTACCTGAGATACAACACCTATTACGAATCGTTAGATTCTTGTTATGTGCTTTAGAATAGGTTGACCAGAAGACTATTCTGTGAAGTCATGTGACGCAGTCAGTATGTGGGCACCTCTTCCCCCTTCCCTTATATGTGTTGTAGTTTGCCCTATTGATCCTGATGCTGTGGCAATGACAGATCTGTCTTACAGCGACAGAAAAGAACGGCTCTTTTCAGAGCCTTCGTGTCTTCCAAAAGAGAGACGGGTAACTAAGTTCAATGTTCACACACAGTACACACACACGCACGCACACACACACACGCATTCACAATGGACGCTCCGCCATGGCTTCCACCAAAAACAATACCATTCGTCATCCCGGACTGATGAGGGACACGTGTTAATCCCTATATGTACAGACACTACCACCACCACAGGGCGTTGGGCACGCGTCACTGCCCATTTGGACACGGATGGTCCTTCTCCACCCCAAACACCTAACTTCGCACCCCCCAGAATGGACGCTTTCGCTACCACTCTCACTGATGACGTCATCAATGACGTCACAGATCACGTGAACATCCCTCGTGAACAGACTACAGTCGTTGTCTACATCACGAGAGCTTCAAGCTGACAGCCTACACGGCCTATTAGGGCCACGGATGGTCCCACAATCACTCAACAGACCCCCCACGAACCCAAAAATGCCTGCTTTCTATAGTACGGCCAGACATATAAGGGAAGTGGGAAGAGGTGCCGACAAACTGACAGTCACATGGTTTCACAGTATAGTCTTCTAGTTAACCTATTCTAAAGCACATACCAAGAATCTAACGATTCGTGATATGTGTTGTATCTGAGGTACGCTTTTATTGTATCTGTTCATGTGGCAACTTGGATGACATGACCACACGACCCCCAGCACCGGCATAAGCGGTATTAGATACAAATCTAGAGAGCTATGATGGAAATGCTCTGATAACTCGTATATTGGTAATTGGTGAGCTGTGGCGCTGCGACAACTCGTACACTGAGGATTGGTGAGCTGTAACAGCGTCAGCGAGCATCACGATGGCACCTCTTATGGCCCAATCGGTCCACTATTGCTCTGTCGCGACCCCAAAACGTCTATTCAAATAAACTTTTTTCTGCGCATAAGCAAAATGATGTCAGTTCCACCTTACAACCCATCCAGTTGAATGCTTCCCCACGAATGCTTCAAACTGATACCTCATACGTCCCAATCGGACCACTATTGGTCCACCTCGACCCAAAAACGTCCATCCCAGTGCCCATTTTCCCAGCATTCCCTGTTTGCGCATGCGCAGAATGTTGAAGACGCACGACACATTAGCCCAGTCGGACGCTCCTCCACTAGAGCTTCACGATGACACCTCCCACATCCCAGTACGCCCATTATGGGTCCGTCTCGACTGCAAAACGTCCATTAAAATACCCTTTTTCTACTGCGCGTGCGCAGAATGACGTCAGTTCCACCCCACTACTGTTGAGATAAGCTGCAGGTAGTATTATAAGTGGTATGAAGTACTAATCAATCTATACACCAATTCTTGAGGACTCGTAGACCAAAAATATATAGTTCAATTCCATATAGCGGTCAATCTAAGCAATATACAGCGGTCAGGTTGAATATGCTGGCGGCCATCTTGGATATTTTGATTTCCCCAAGGATGCCAGGCTGGTATCATCCGGATTCTGAATCTGCACACACAGGAGATATATAATCCATCAAAAAACGTTAGGTGGACTCCATTTCCACGTCAAGGCTCAAACTGGGGTTTGGCTCCCGGACTAATGTTGATGATCATGATTTTGCAGACCCGATAGGCCTACACCTCGAGGGATGACGATAAATTTTGGGTGGCCCTGAAAAAGACCGTTGAGAGAGCGACATGCGTTTTTAGCGGGATTGAGACCGTTTCCGAGAACCGTTATGATACCATGCGGTATTATCACTCAGTGATAGATGGTTTTGAATTTCGAATAATATTTGAACAAATATATATCAATTTGTGTATTTTCAATTCTGGTTTATAACTGTGCAAGTTTTAAATGCACACCCAAAGCCTGTTTTATCGAACTATTTGATTTGGCTGTTTCTGTGGTGGATACTGACGGGGAATTCTGGAAATGAATTAGAACACGGCCGATTTGTACCATACAGAATAGACAAGAATATCTCTTTATTTATGCTTATATTTCAAAGGGTTGATGTAAACAGAGAAACAATAAATTGACAATGTTTGGCGGCCTCGACCTTGACAATCTCGACTTCGGACTCCAAACTATATGCATCGTCGGATGAATGATGTAACTAGTTTATTGAACAGAAAAATCGTTTGGCTTGTATCTGGGTCTAGTTTCAATAAATTGTAGTGTACATTTATTGAGATATCTACTTCTAAGTCGCTTGACTTCGGTCTCGGAGCGTCGATTCCAAAGATGAGGAGGAAAAAAAGGATAAAAATAAAAAATACGGGGCGGCCGAATATTTCGGGGCGGGCGGTGATGCTAAACAGGAAACTTTTTTAACCAGCCTAATGTTCGCGAATTACGATATTGCCCTGTACGTAGACGTTTGGCATGGAGTGACGAGCAAACGAGTTTTAGACAATAGCCCCAAACTAACCGCTAATTATCTTACTGCTTGTTAATAGTCTATCTGTTGCCGTGTGTATATATTTATTAGCACATAATAAGGATGTATGGAAATATTGATCCTTGATTTCACATTTTATATCATCAATCCTAAATTTGTACAAACCTCCATCTTAGAATTGGCCCGGATCGTTTAGGACACAGGGCTAAGTAGCCCTGTTGTGTCAGAGATACATATTTTTAAATTTTTAATTTAAATTGCTTTTTTAATTTTAAAATTTTAATTTTTTTCAATTTTAAAATTTCTATTATTTTTTTTAGAATCACTAAATTATCATATAGCTTACTATAATACTCATACGTGGCCATATTTTAAAGCGAGAGCCCGTGTTTGCCAAGCATGGAAAATTACACTATATACACTATATATAAAGACCAATTTATCTGGTAAGCAATAATTCTCAATTATTCCTAGATGGTATGGCCCATTCACACACCAGGCTAACTGGAAATTTTGCAAGATTAGAATAAAAATGTCAACCTGAACAGTCACCAGGCTGATTTAGAGTCTTAAGCAAGGTTTGAGCGCTTCAGTATTAATTATCAATTATTCGGGTCGGTTTTAATCATTCCCGAAACACCAGATCTGAAAATATATTCAAATACCATTTGTGAATTTCTATAAAACATCAGTAGTGCAAAGCAAAGGTACACATCAGAATAATTTTACTTCCTCCGTTGCTGTGATAACAACAACCAGCAATAATCTTCAATTGCCCCTACAATGTATATTAGGAATCAGGGCTACAAACCGGCCTCGTTTTGATAGGATCATGCGCAATGCTGATGTTTTGATTTCGCATCCTGGCTTCGCGCTTCGCTGTTTTGATTTCGCATCCTGACTTCGCGCTTCGCTGTTTTGATTTCGCATCCTGACCTCGCGCTTCGCTGTTTTGATTTCGCATCCTGACCTCGCGCTTCGATGTTTTGATTTCGCATCCTGACCTCGCGCTTCGCTGTTTTGATTTCGTATCCTGACCTCGCGCTTCGCTGTTTTGATTTTGCATCCTGACTTCGCGCTCCGCATTGTTTTGATTTCGCATCCTGACTTCGCGCTTCGCATCCTGACTTCGCATCCTGCCTTCGCGCTTCGCATCCTGACTTCGCATCCTGACCTCGCGCTCCGCTTCCAGTCTTTGCATTGTATTGTTTTGATTTCGCATCCTGACTTCGCGCTTCGCATCCTGGCTTCGCCACTTCGCATCCTGGCTTCGCGCTTCGCATTGTTTTGATTTCGCATCCTGACTTCGCACTGCATGTTTTGATTTCGCATCCTGACTTCGCGCTTCGTATCCTGGCCTCGCGACTTCGCATCCTGCCTTCGCGACTTCGCATCCTGACTTCGCGCTTCGCATCCTGACTTCGCATCCTGACTTCGCGCTTCGCATCGTGGCTTCGCACTTCGCATCCTACCTTCGCATCCTGACTTCGCGCTTCGCATCCTGCCTTCGTTCTTCGCATCCTGGCTTCGCCACTTCGCATCCTGCCTTCGCGACTTTGCATCCTGCCTTCGTGTGTCGGTCCCGATTCATAACACAATACAGCGATGTCCCTTCTCGGCCATCATATTAAAGTGAGTCGCCCATGCTTCACACATGCCACCCGTGTCTGTGATTATCTGACCATTGTGTTCTATCTCCGACTGTTCTGTTGGTTTTGCGATTATTGTACAGCGTCCAGAATAAATCGTTATCAACGTCACTGGATTTATCTATCTCACTCAGCTGTGCCGATACATACTCATCAAAAGAGTCTCTCATTTGCTTTCTGAATATAGTTTTTGTTTCTTTGTATTTTCTGTACGACTCCATTCCCCTCGGTCTCCCATCATTTATCCACAATATACGGGCTCGTTTCATACAGTTATGCAGATCGTGCAGAGTATTGTTCCAGTATGGTTTTAGATGTTTCTTATATACAGTAACTGGTATCGTGCCCTCTGCTGCCGCGTGGAGACAGTTCACTATTTTCTCGTAATACTGATCAATGACATTCGTATCATGTATGTCGACACTAAGTAAGGCGATTCCGTTTAACAGATTTCCTAGAACAGTTGTGTATTGCCCAGTCTTATCAGTAGCAATTGCTTTTTTCCAGGATGGTCTCCTTTTTCGGAATAGTGGAGTCTCGAGTATATTCAACTCAATAGTACATACAATGGGAAGGTGCTCGGACACATTCAGGAAATGGTCGTCTAAAACTTTACAGTATCGAACAAGGTCGAGCGAAGCAGTATTAACAATTACGTGATCAATGGCTGTTGAATACCCGGTAACAGGCACAAACGTATTCACAGGGCCTTTCACAAATTCCTGAATATGAACAGATGTCATATTAATGTCGGTTAAAAATCTCTCAAAGTAGAATGTTCTTTCGTCATCTGTGAATCTGTATCGGGGACCCTTAACTTTCACGTTGAAGTCACCGATAATGATTACCTCCCCTTTTTTAGCGTAAACAGATGAAACTATTCTTAAGGTTTCCACACACTCCTGAAACACTTCGAATGATTTAGATGGTGCTGGTAAATACACCGCAAAACAATAAACACACATGTTACTCGATAATCGAATTTCAGCTCCCACAATCCTACTACACTCGACTTCAATCTCAGTGACGTTAAGATCATTTCTATATAGTAACGCCACACCCCCTCTCACGCTGCATCGATATTGATAGGGGTTAATCTCACACATTGGTTTCGCTATCACTTCATATTTTTCGTGAATCGAATCTAAGAACTGGATGTTCATTTCGCGTAACCTGTGTTCCGCTATACCGCACAAGTGAATATTGTACGCCTCAAGACAATCTACAAGGTAAGGCGTAGCAGACATAATCCCGTCTGCATTCCAACACATGACGTTCATAACGTTACTGGCCATTCTTTTCATTTCTGAACACAGCCCAGGGAAGGCATTTTTTAAAAAAAGATGCCCTCAGGCCAGAATCCCGGACTGAGCACCAAATCTTCGTCATCAGTTACCACGTTTAGCTGAGCCGATGCTGTTCTACGTTGCTCCTGTTCGAAGTAACGGAGAAACGTAACGCGCACACCTCCTTCTTCTAAGTACCTGCGCATGGCACTCTCATACGAGTTGAGCTTGTCGATTCCACCCACATAAAATCTTGACACTCTCCGTTGAACCACGCCTTTGAATTCTCTTGATGTATTAGTCATACACTTAGATATTGGGAAGTGTACTTCAATGGTGCGCGTTTTACCATTTGCCCGTTCGTCATCCGTTTCCTCGGTGCTGGGATGCTGGCTTTCGGATGTTGCCTCTTTTTGTTCTTCAGTGGCCGGTTCGACTGCCTTAATGCTGACGTCGCTTCTCTCTCCATCTCCACAGACAACAGCCACGCTCCGGCGTTGCGGTTGACCCGATGATCTCACTGCCGTAGTTTTGTCCGTGCCTTTAGCAGCATCTTGGTGTGTGGTATCACTACATGCATTAGCAAATGTTTTCTCACTAGGGTTTTTTTTAACAGTTTTTATTTCTTTCTCCAATTTAGACACCTGCTTCCTAAGCTCGGTGATGGAGTTTATGCAGCTCCTATTGTTTCTGTCCATTGTGTTGACATCATCTTCGAGCCCCTTAACTTTTTCTTTTATAATCTTCATTGAGTTTTTCAGAGCTGCGTTACCGTCACATTGTTCAGTGTTTATTCTGTTTGCCAGGGCAAAGGCATCAGATGATTTTTCACAATTTCTATGAATTTCACATTTCAATATTTCGATGCGTTTTTCTGCGTTTTCGTATTTTTTTTCATCTCCAACACGACTGCTGTCATATCAGAGATTAGCTGCAGGCTGTTTCTATTCGTTTCGTCCAGTTTTTCGTTTTCGAGTTGTGTCTCTTCGACTTGACTTGACGTCGCAGATAGCTGCACCTGCAAACGGTTCAGCTGATGTTTCAATGACACAATGGTTGCAGAGTCTGATTCCATTTTGTCCTTCAGTCCACTATTTTCTGATTTTAAGTTCTTAATTTCCTTTTGCAGATTTAAAATCTGACTTGCGTTTTTCAACTTTGATTGTTCGAGATTTTTCACTTTCATTGTAATTCCCTCAATTTCGGTGTTGTTCTCTTCGCGGAGGCTATGTAAATCTCGAAAGACTTGCAAAGTTTTCACTCACATAATTGGAGATGTCTTGCCGCGTGGTGTCGTCATTTTCTGCTGTGCTGCGTGCGCCCACTTTTTTTCCTTTCGGCAAACCGACGACTTCATACAGGTCTTCATTGTACTCTTCTTCAGTGGCGCGAAACAAAACATAACAATCTTTAGCCAGTTTACTTTCCAATGAATTCCCATTTTTTGAACGTGGTTCGAGTCTCTTTTTGAGATAGCCTTCCTTACACGGGAAGTGATCCTTTGTTTTGGCCTGTTGGAAAAGGTTCAATTTTACCATCTCTAGCTCACATACGCTATTTTTTGTTTCTTTCAGAAGCGTATCAATGAATGTTAGTTTGGGTTGATTTTTTATACGCCGCATTGTTCCCATAATCGCTTGAATGTTTGAACTTTCCCCGTTTTCCACAGGTGTACAACTGAGAAAATCGCACGAGTTCTCACCACTGGAAATCCTCCATTCACTCCATTGTGGTCCATTATTCTCTGTCCTTGGACTTCGTGAAACAATAGGGCATTCAATTAGCCCCGAGTGTGGCTCAGGTGAGAACATTTCAACTGGCCTGAGTTCGGTCAACGTTACCCGGTCTCCGGTTTCCGACATTTTGTTTCAACATTTGCTGTCTGCAAAGATTCTAAATTACAAAATGAATGCCTTTTGCATCGGCAGGAAATCCCATCTGAATAATTTACAATTTTCTGTTGTCTCGGCAATCTTGTCAGATATTTATCACGCACAACTCCGATAAAATCGTAGATTACTATCGGACCTTCCGAAATCCACGTGAATTACAACTGATTCTATTCTATCGAATATATTCCTTCACCTTCCTCGCACAGTGAATCACCGTAAATCCGAGAGTAAATCCCACAATAAATCACTGTAAATCCCACAGTGAATCCATGCATAGATGCAAGCAGTATGAATAATCCGATCAACAACACAGTATAGGATAGGCCTGTGGGCTAAGGCCCAAGCCCAGGAGCGATCCTAAAAAGACGTCCGCTCAGCTCGACTTCACACTTCACTATATACTATGGTATATATATATAAATTTTGGTATTTTATTGTCATGGATGTAGGGGGCCTACGTCAACAGGCTCCAGGACCATTTCTATCCATTCTTCGTTACAGAGTACACTTGGTTGTGCAAGGTTTGCCGCCCAGGTGTTTCTCGTGTTCTTTGGAGGATCATGTTGCGAAGATGTGTACCACACCGTATTGTGATGAATGTGCCAATTATGGACACACTCAGGATCAGTGTACTACCACTATTGCTGATGGTGAGACATCCGACTTACCAACAGAGTCTGTGGAGACGGTGTCTGAAAAGACGCCACGAGATGACCTGCGAGATGCTGATGTTTCTTCTATACCTGTTCCTGTACCTGTGATGCCTTCGGCTGAAGGTCTTACGCCGTCTCCCTCTGCGGTGAAGCGGCCCACTGAAGATGATTCTAACGGATTACCTGATTTGTTGATTACTGGCGGAGATGTCCAAGTTTCTCAAGAGGTGGATCCTGAGTCCGTCACCACTATGGAAGTGAAATTATCGAACACGATTCCGTCAAATCGCTTTAAGAAGGTTAAATCTGATTTCTACTATACCGGGCCTGCTAACGGTTCTATGTTTTTTGTGCCAACTCCCGGGCGTGATGTTTGGTGGGTGCCTTAATTTGTCTTCGAATAACTTTTACTTTTACGTCTATGGAAACCGATCCGGACTGTCTTGTGGACTACGATAATGGAAGTGTGAACGGAAACCCCGACCTGGACTGTCCCTGGACTAGGGCACTAGATATCCCTTCTTGATCTTGAAATTACGTGGCTCCCCCCTCCCAAGTTTCCCTTCAATATGAACTGGAGTAAAGCCAATTTGGTTTTATATTGTATGAACATTTACGGACAACGACGTAAATTGTCTCGTGGAATTTGATGGTGCTTTCGACATAGATAATAATTGTTCTTTCTAAGGTTCAAATTAACATTCAAGTGCATACATATATATTACAAGTATTATGGTTATGACGGTTATTGAGCAATCCTTCGTTATAATTCCTCCTCGTAAATATAGCATGACTGCCCGGTTATTGGACACTTTTCATGAATAAGAGTCTGCAGGTCGGCCATGCAACCACGTATGGCCGAGAAAGTAACACTGGATAAAGGACTACATCTTTAGTGATAAATCGTCATAAAAATATTGAAGAAAAAATACGGGGAGAGACTGGGAATAGTTGAAACGCAGGGACCATCCACGGTATGAAAATGCAAGTTTGCGCCCAGTTATTGGACACTTTTTCAGTGATCGATTTATTTGAAACTAATCCACTTACTGTAAAATTGTTTCTCTCACAGTCTTTAGTAAACCTCCGAGAATATTTAAATATGAATCCGCACCGTAGCCCACAAATCAGTTTTGTTGTGAGCGTCGAAGATTCGACCGGTTCCAAATTTTGCAGTTTTTGGGAGTGTCCATTATCCTTGGCTGCCAATCAGTGCTATTGCCACTATGAGCCACATGTCATGCTATCGTAAACTGGCTGCTCCCCTGGAATGTTCTATTTTTAGACAGAGTGGCGGGGAGAAATGTACATCGTCTGCCAAACTCCGGTCGTGTTGCACACTGAGATTCAGACTGAAGATTCTCCATATTTGTGGGAACCTTTTCAGTCAAATTTCGTTGAATTTAATCAAACCTGTAATCCGGAATGAAACTCTGATACTGGAGGAAATTTTCTGACGCATTTTTTCACCCAAATTTGTGGGACTATTTCCGACCCGCATGAGGGCATAATGTGCACAAATTCCGTGAGTAAACAGAAATTTATCAGCGTGTCTTTGTAACTCAACTGTGAAATTAAAGTTGTATTACTGTTGTCGTGTAATATTCCCAGGAAATAGCCCCGCTGGGTCTAGGTGTCCAATAATAGGGCCTGCCCAATAACCGGGCAGTCATGCTAGAATATATCTGTTATTGTGGAGTTTATGTGTTCTTCGAATTTCCAGGTTTCATTTTTTTCATCTTGCGGTTATATATTTGTGGTTCATGGTTAATTGGTATATATATATAAAATGTTTCCATATATGCGTAATGTTAAATGAAGTATTTTTGTTGATGTGCTAGTTTACGCCCTGATGTGTGGTAATTTGCTCATCGCGGTATGCAGAACACCTGTTCTATGTCCATTTCTGTCCATCGTTTTCTAAGTTAGCCAGGGCGTGATCTCTGATCGTTCGGTGGATGTATTTGTTATTTAGATTCATCTGTCAATCATTCTAATATCGCCCGTATCATTAATGTTTCTAAATATATCTATCGTTCTGCGATTAATTGTTCGTGATTAATTGATACATTTATATTAAAGTATTCCAGTAAATTTTCTTCAACAAGTATAATCTAAAAGATTTAAAATAGTTTGAATTTAATTCGTTTATGCGCAGTTTTGTCAATCAAGACCGTTTGTAAGTATGTCGATTTCCTTCGGATTAGTTTATGGCCGTCAATCATATTTGAATCACGCTGAGGCAGGTGTTAACGTATGTCAATTTCGTTTAGATAGCTGCCAGTCATGTTTTAACTTTCTGCGTAAATAGACTTTTAGCGATCATGCAACGTGTCATTTTCATAGCCGTCAATCATTTTTTTGCGCAGGTGTCAACAGTTCATTCTTTATCTTTACTGCTACGTTAATTGGATGGGGGCGCGTCATGTCTCCAAGTACTTGACAATCATTCTAGTCTGTCGTCTTTACAATTTCCTTATTAATGGTGATCATTATGCATGCTAATTGTTTTGTTCATATCCGTCAATCATCTCGGTATGCGTGTCATGCTATTTGTTATTCTTTCTCACTGATTTTATTCAATTCAATTCAATTCACTTTATTACACCCAGACCACTTTCAGTGGTATATGGGGGAAAACAATACATTCAAATTATATTGGTAGAAACTGCGCCGTCATGTACATATACATTGTAAGACTACAGAAAGATTTACTCGGGAGCACAATAACAACCTAGTGTTGTATAACCGAGTTAGTCAAATAATTCAAAATGTATTAAGTTATTGCAAGACTATTCTGCTCGGAAAATACACATACTAAAGACATATTAAAACATGTATTCGATAAACGTTCTGTACTGAGATAAATTATTACTATACAATATCTGAAATGTATATTGATTATTAAATTGGTTTTACAATTTGTTGCCTGCAGTAACACCTTTCGGTCAAGGGGAGTTAATAAACAACTGGTCACATGGATAACCTCCCTTCATACACAGGCGGATCGGAGTATACATGTATATCCTAAACTAATATTATAGATTTTCAGTTAATTTCTGCATTATAATCTGTATAAATTTAGCCAGCTTGATCAATTATCGTTTTACATAAGCCAGATATTTTATAAAAACTAGGGTACTTGTAATAGTATTCATTTATATAGACTTTCCTGAAGTTTTGAAAAGATGGACAGACAAGCAAATAATGAAACTCATCACCAATAGAATTTTGGTCACAGAATTCACATAATCTTGACGATCATTCTAGTCTATCGTCTTTACAATTTCCCTATTAATGGTGATCATTATCCATGCTAATTGTTTTGTTCATATCCGTCAATCATCTCAGGTGTTCTCGGTGGGCGTGTCATGCTATTTGTTGTTCTTTCTCACTGATTTTATATTTACTGGTTAAATGGTATGTTGTCAATTTCATTAAGTTAATGTTATTTATTATAGAGTGTGCTGTTCACTGCTTTTTTTCACACATCCTATTTGTTTAAAATCTCATGCTCCTTTCATATACAATATGTTAACGTTTAGCGTTAATAGTTTTCGACCTATCCATATTGTTAAGTATCGTATCTCAATATTCTTCTTTTGGAATGTTCCCACACGGTTTGCGGGTGTTCCCACACGGTTTGCGGGTGTTCCCACACGGTTTGCTGGTGTTCCCAGTAATTACTAAATACTATATATTTATTCCAATCTGATTTATTCATCTCTTTATTATAATTATATTATGGTTTAAAGGTAGCTTTTCTTCTGTACCTTTCATAGTTGCGCCTTATTGAATGGTGTGACGTGCTTAATAAATCCTATACTTAACATAAACTTAACAGGTTCATTACGTCATATTTAACGTTTTCAAAAGCATTTATTATTTTAACAATTTGATTTCTCCCTTAACGTCATAATTATAATGTAATGTATTTGGTTAAGCATTATGCTCGTCTGTTAATCTTTCTTACCCGGCACGTAATGGCGATATTATGTCTATTTCATAAACATAAATGGCTACTCCGCTTTTATATGGATCTTTACACTTTTATATAAATTTAAACTGATGAATGCATTCAATGTAGCCAGTTTCTTGTCTATTTGTCGTGCTATTATGTGCATGTATACTTACTTATGCGGATAATAAATTCAAACGTTCATAAAGTTAGACCGCGGTTCGCATTTCGTTATTCGGGACCAGTCATTCAGCGACTCATAACAGCGCCCCTATCAGCGCCCCCTGGCGTCACATTTGGGATATAGATATGGAAAGATATAGAGCATGACCTACTATTCTCTCTTGTTATACAGAGTTTGGAGTTCAAAGTACTCATAATAAAAAAAATATAGATTTCCATATCTGAGGAAATAATTGCTGGTCTCCTCGAATAATGAACTGCGAACTGCGAACTGCGAACCGCGGTCTAACTTTATGAACGTTAAATTCAACTATTTATAAAACAGAAAAAAACACCGTTTAAGATTTTGAATTGAATGTTGACTGTAATAAAGACGGGGAAAAGTTCCTTTGGGAGATGCGGTAAAAGGGCGTGTCGCGGTCAAAACATTGGCATGGCTTCCACATTACGTGTGATAGTCGTGATCTCACTATCATGAAGTCATGAGGTAATTTCGATCAATTGAGGTAGCCAATCGTGGTTGGTATGAGAAATCTGGTTATCTCCGAGCTATTACGGCACGGCGATTGGGTAACCAGATAAAGCGCCCCCTTACGACCAAGAGGCGCGAACTTGGCGATGTGAATCAGCTGGGGGAACAAGGAGAGTAGGGACGTCAGGGATACAAGCTGAATAGTATGGGTGTAGCACCTTTCAAGCATTACCAAACAGAAATTTCTGCATTCTCAATACTTGAATGGTCGCAAATGGCATACAACAACGTAGCCATGCAACAACATAACAAAGGAACTTTTTTATCGACACTAAAAATCAAGGGCTTTCCTGGATCCAGAGACAAAAATCTAAAATTTCAACTACTGCCAGGGCCTGGAAATTAGTAATATAAAATCCAAGGACTGTTCTGATTTTCAAGCACCGGGGGGAACTCCTGAACATGTGGAAGGTGACACAGCCTGTTCGTGAGGTTTTCCCTTTATTGTTGTGTTCATGTTTACACTCTCAGTACCAGTATTTAACATTTACACACAAGTCCAGGAACTACACTCTCAGAAATATTCAGGGAATAATCCTGAATAAATCAGGCTGCACATCCACAACTCAATTACAGGGATTTTACGTGAAAACCAGTGATAATTTCCTGAATTTCAAAAAAAGAGATCCCTGAGATCCCCTGAAATTCAGGCAAATCTACCGGCCTCATTAGTAAATTCCCGACCCTATTCAGGTACGTAAAATCCCCTAAAATTCAGGTAATTAAGCTTTAATTCATGGATGATATACCGGAATTTCAGAAAATTATCCCTGAATTTCAGGTAAAATCCCTGAAATTGAGTTGTGGATGTACAGCCTGATCTATTCAGGATTATTCTCTGAATATTTCTGAGAGTGTAATTGCACTGTACATGCATATCTCCAGGCATATGTTTTTCAACATTTTGCAAAATAATCTGCAACAACAATTAAAAACAACACTCTCTTCACTAACCCGCTACGTAGGTTGTTAAGTTTTAGTGGGCTAATGTCATCTTTCGCAGAAATATTTGGGTCGTGTGCCTTCGTTCCAAGCTTCTCGAGTATCGTACAGTATGATGATAAATGTCACCCATGACAGCAAACTGCACTGTTTGGCGCAAAAATTCGTTGCTCGTTTCCAAATTCTCTCAGCTGGGCTAGAGGTCGTATGACCATCGTGTAATACAATACATTCGTGGTGCACTGTCAGAAGGATTGGGTCCAGACTCGACGACCCAAAATAGCTGCGTCAAAACGACCCAAAATATTTAGGTCAAAATGGAATTTGACGCAAAAGTTGACATGGGTTCGTTCGTTCCTAATAGGAACGAACGAAGCCATGTAAACTTGGCTAGTCTACACCCAAACATATCGATCAGCCCCAATCCTTCTGACGATGTGTTTGGGGGTTATTTCCTCATGTTACTGCCCAGAACAGTATAGTTGACACAAAACAAGTTATGGACAGGTCACACTCTCAGAACTAGTGTACATATTTGTACAAAGTCCACTGTGTACCTTCGTTTTTACCACAGGCTGCTTGGGGTCGAGAGGATATTCCGCCATATTGTGTTTTGGAAGAGAGTGTAGAGTATGGTGGCATATACTCTCCACCCCAAACAGCCTGTGGTTTTTGCACAGATACTGTGAAACTTTGGTACACAAAGTGTTTGTTGTTTTTTCTGGTTATCTCCCTTGCTTGTCAACGCGAAATGTATTCCATCTCTGATTGTAGGCATTCTGTATAATCAATCCGAAACAAATATCTTTCAAGCCCATAAATGCAATGCTATACTACTTATTCATAACGTTAGGAAGACATCATGGAATGTTCCCGACTGGTTTTAATTGTTGGGTTTCGGCGTTAAATTTTATACGACGTTTTAAATTATGACGAAGGTCATTTGGCCTTCTATCCAAGTTGATCCACAGTGCATACAATATAACAGTATGTGTCTGTAGGTGCATAAATGATGGAAAAGCCGATGAACTGGCCATATTTAGTCTTTCCAATACCAGTTTCGCGCCAGAACTGTCAAATTCCAGTCTTAAGGGAATATGTTCTTACACATTATACACATTCGTGTTGTACGTCTTGTGCATATTTTTTATTGTGTACAGAAGTACACACATGAGCAGTGTGACTAACGTCACAGGACCTACGAAGTACAGTAGGCATTAGGACTCGAACGTGAACTGAACTCTTGGAAATCCCCACCCCCAGTTGAAATCCTGCCTATATTAAGATGGGCATCGCCCAAGTCAGAATCGCCAGTGATTTTCATCAAAAATCAGCAGAAATGTTCATCAAAAGTAGGTCAGCTCAGAACTTGTTGGTAACAGTCTCCTAATGCGCCTTCATTCCAAAATAAATAACGATCGCCGATTTAATTTTACAATTTTTTAATTAAAGGAAACAGATTGAATAATATAGGTTCAGTAGATTTCAAGCTTTACGTGTGAAAATACATTTACATATCTTTAATGGTTTTCAGTGCCCTTGTCCAGGATCAAAACAACTTTTTGAATCGCATTATTTTCCCAACAATACAACAAATTTTTATATATAGTACTATAGTAGAAAGGTAGCATTTATGTAGTTTACGGTAATTCAACTCCAGACCAACACCTTCTCTGCACAAGATAATAATTATTCTATGTCATTCTCCTGAGCATAACCGGTACAAAGACATACAGTGGGACAGGGTATTTTTAGCTCTGGGTAATTTGACCTGAATTTGAAGCTGATACACGTTAAAGGCTATAGTCCACATATAGCTACATGTATAACAATATACTGAAGTGTTAATTATCAATCTAATTTAAATCAGAATTATTTCAGATCAGAACATGCTGGTAACAATGCCCTAATGCACGTTCATGCCAAAAATCAAGGTTCTAATGTCAACGGTTCTCCTTATTTTGCCGACGAAAGGATTCGGATGGACTGACTCACTCACTCATTACCGGACAATTTGCGATCTGTAGCCTACTTCGTAGGAATATTGTACGCATACATGTGTATGATAATTTTTGCCACAGTGACTGTATACTAACAGTTTGTGTACGTTTTGTACATACTAGTTTTAAGAGTCATCGTGTAATATAATATCACCATGATCCTTACTCCCCTTGTTGGAGGACAAGGATAATAAGCGACGTAGTGAGACAAGCTGATATATGAGCGTAAAGCCTGGGATAAAGAAACACATAGAGTTCATCCAGTTTGTTTGGGAGAATAATGTCTGGTTCCCGACTTATACAAACTTTTCCTGTTCGGGAACCATCACAAACAGGTCTGCTGAAAAAGGAGAGATGAGCTGCAAGAAGACAAATAATGCTCTGTGCCTACAATAGCCGAAGGTTAGTGAGTCGTTCACGTCCACGTCAGCAGGCAAGTCAAGATGGCTGGATAAGAATATATATTCTGATCTGCTTGGGTTCTATTTGTAGTTTGACATGTTTACTTGTCAAAAGTTTTATACCCAGCTCTAAGTAATTCCACTGCACTACAGGGTGGAGCAGTCTCAAGTAACCGGCAATAACGTATATACGAAAAGTAAGTAGTGTCATATTAACATAAGGCGTATAATACTTCTACAATGCGTTTGTTACACTGACATAACTTAAGTTTACCTCAATGTTAACTATTGTTTTATTGATGTACTCTTTTAGACTCATACGTGGCTTGGTTGATTACAGAAATAGAAAACTTGTGAGCTATGCATGCTCCACATAACTGGCCATAACTAAGGTTTCGAATCGTAAGTAAGGAGGCCGGAGCATTTTAACAACAGGTTTCTTCCATTACTTTAAACTGTTCTACAGAATATTTTTATATAATATATATATTTTCAGCAATTGACATAGGAACTATTTATACTACTGGACTCACTCCTGAGATGTCGTGTGGAAAATTCATTCACCTCTCTGTCTTAAGTTATATTAGTCACAATATCCAACTCAACTACATATAGTATAAATTTCAGGATTTCAATATTTATATATGCAGACATATCTATTGATAAAGGCGGCATACCTGATCCGCGGTGTACTGGCTTACGGTATCGGTTTTACATAGTTGTCTTAAGGCAAATAAATCACTGAGCCATACACGAGAAAATAAATCTTAAATTGACTACCGCGTATACCCTGTACACGAAAAAAAACAATCTGGGTCGTTCTGTTACCACGTATAGCTAAGCAAGAGGATATGGTGAACTGTCATACAGGCAAGCTTGTACAAGTTAACTCACATCAAATGACCGACATTTGATTTAACGCATATTTGTCCCGGAATACACACGAATCGGGCTTATAAGCTGTGAAGGCGTTTGCCTGTTGGGTCGTTTTCTAGCTACCTATCTATCATATAGTGTTCTGGATTGCTCGTCTACACCCGGAAGATTGCTGCCTTGTACAACATTTGAGAATACTAAGGCCAATATACAAAAAGTGTTTACTTTCTAGTTAGCGTGCGCGTCGTTCTGTACGAAAGAGTATAAAATCTGTCAATTTTTTTATGTTGATGGGAATAAATTTTTTCGCTAGAAAGCATCAATTAGTTGGTGTACGAAACACAATAACTATAAATTGATGTATAAAATTGTAGCATGACGCGTACAAGACTGGATATTCATTCGACTGTATATACTGTTCATTATCATATATGTACCGGCGGTGTCCACCGCCGAACTTATGTCGATCTGTAAATTCATTTGTAAAATTTGTATGTATAATTTCTCAGTAGAGGTGAATAACTAACTCGGTTCAGATACCAACTCGTGAGGGCACTGTTAATTAATTGGTTGTTTCTCGTAACCTTGCTTGTAAAAATACACATGCTGAGTGCGATAACCAATTGTATAAAAATATGAAGAAAATGATCAAGTTTTACTCATGAAAATGTTAATCCCTCATGGATTTTAATTATTTGCCCTCAAAATATAGATGAGGGCTGGTTGCGGGAAACGAACCATTAATTATCAGCGGCCTAATTACGAGATTATTAGGGATTACAGTGTCGTTAGTATCTCGTCATTACGTCTTAGTGTCTCATATTTTCACAAACTAGTATTTGGAATTACGAGTTAGTATCTCCTAATAACTGGCTATATTTAAAATAAAACAGATCTATTTGAGGTCCCTAATAAACATTCGTATACATGTACCTGTGAACCGTGCCGTTGTGAAAGGAACGAATGTCCGCGAGAAAAAAAGTGTCCGGGTCCTATCTGACAACTTATTTTGCTGAAAACAAATATACCCAGAACACTAAAAGCGCAGAAGCATGTTTTTGCCTAAAATGCGAACTATTTCAACTGGAGCAAATCTCCATGTAAAATGCTCTCCCACATATGCTACACGACAACTTGATTAGCTCTTCCAGATACATGTATGTAAAATTAGAACTCCAAGAGTTGTCTCCTGGCTTCCCAATTGATATGTAATATTTGAAACACCTTTAACCCTCTCTGTACCGTAGCGGTACAATTGTACCGATAAAAATATGGTTCAGTGATTGCCTGTCATCGGCATACAGAAATGAAGAACTTCTAGACAAGTATTTTCATCATATGGTACCTTGTTCGAAAGCTTGGAGTGTCGTCTTTAAACCTAAGTATATCTTCGCTTCATTCATGTTCATGACAGTTTTGATACCAGCTTGGAACTGTTAAAAATGCCGGTTTAGAGGGAGTTAAACAAGCGTAAGATAGAAATGCATTTTTACTATTTAGTCAATTGATCTGGCACATCTCCAGAAAACTATGGCAAGCCGTTTTGGTATTTATTCCTTCATTTTTGATATCAAAAATTCATTTTTGTCGCGAAGTATATTTGTACCACTGAATGTCGTATCTGATGCTTCCTTTATGCAGGTGTAGTATATGTGTGCCAAGTTTGGTGGCTCTAAAGCACTTGCAAAGAGGTCAACCGACGCTATCTGTGACAAACAGACATACAGACATACCTACGAACGTTTCAGGTCGGCTCTTTTAATAGTATAGATGAAGATCAACTACTTGCAGGTCAAAAATAAACAAATATTACAAAAACCAATTAACTTCCGGAATAAATATGGTCCAATCGCGGTAGCCCGTAACCCTTACTACAAGAATCCGTGTAGTGGTGTGTAACCTGTCAGGCTAAACGATAAATGGACATAGAGTAACATTGTACCAGATGTGACGATTTAGGCATAGTGAGAGACAACTCTGTGCGTATGTTGCCTCCAACACTGATTTCCCAATTCGATTCAAGATATTTTCATGTTTGAGCCGATGTTAACTATCATGAAGATGACCACAGATACTTAAGGGCTTGTGACCCACTTGAGCGAACTTTCACACTCCTGCTGACATTTGTCGTTTTATCGGAAAAATCAAATACATGATCAATATACATATACACATTATTGGTAAGCTTACTTTTCTGTGACTACAAATATGCGAATATATTGGTTGTGATATTGATAGGTAGGTATGAAGTTATTCCAATATTGGTTGTGATATTGATAGGTAGTTATGAAGTTATTCCAATATTGGTTGTGATATTGCTAGGCAGGTATGAAGTTATTCCAATATTGGTTGTGATATTGATAGGTAGGTATGAAGTTATTCCAATATTGGTTGTGATATTGATAGTTAGGTGTGAAGTTATTCCAATACTGGTTGTGATATTGATAGGTAGGTATGAAGTTATTCCAATACTGGTTGTGATACTGATAGGTAGGTATGAAGTTATTCCAATACTGGTTGTGATATTGATAGGTAGGTATGAAGTTATTCCAATACTGGTTGTGATATTGATAGGTAGGTATGAAGTTATTCCAATATTGGTTGTGTTATTGATGGGTAGGTATGAAGTTATTCCAATATTGGTTGTGATATTGATAGGTAGGTATGAAGTTATTCCAATATTGGTTGTGATATTGATAGGTAGGTATGAAGTTATTCCAATATTGGTTGTGATATTGATAGGTAGGTATGAAGTTATTCCAATATTGGTTGTGATATTGATAGGTAGGTATGAAATTATTCCAATATGTGATATTGATAGTTAGGTATGAAGTTATTCCAATATTGGTTGTGATATTGATAGGTAGGTATGAAGTTATTCCAATACTGGTTGTGATATTGATAGGTAGGTATGAAGTTATTCCAATACTGGTTGTGATATTGATAGGTAGGTATGAAGTTATTCCAATACTGGTTGTGATATTGATAGGTAGGTATGAAGTTATTCCAATATTGGTTGTGATATTGATGTGTAGGTATGAAGTTATTCCAATATTGGTTGTGATATTGATAGGTAGGTATGAAGTTATTCCAATATTGGTTGTGATATTGATAGGTAGGTATGAAGTTATTTCAATATTGGTTGTGATATTGATAGTAATGTATGAAATTATTCTAATATTGGTTGTGATATTGATAGGTAGGTATGAAGTTATTCCAATATTGGTTGTGATATTGATAGGTAGGTATGAAGTTAGTCCAATATTGGTTGTGATATTGATAGGTAGGTATGAAGTTATTCCAATATGTGATATTGATAGTTAGGTATGAAGTTATTCCAATATTGGTTGTGATATTGATAGGTTATTCCAATATTGGTTGTGATATTGATAGGTAGGTATAAAGTTAGTCCAATATTGGTTGTGATATTGATAGGTAGGTATGAGGTTACTCCAATATTGGTTGTGATATTGATAGATGGGTATGAAGTTATTCCAATAAATGAGCCTCCATTTTCAATTTTCCATTCTACTGTTAACCTTGCCAAGTAAAATAATCCTTCAACAAATTATCAGTATATCTTTTCTGTGGAATTTTATGGGCGTTTTTTTCAGTTAAACAAATTTGGACAATTTGCGATAATCACGATTAATAACATTAACATAAATATTAACATTACCATAAATATTAACGTTAATATCTCGGCAACCAGAACATATTTACAAAACTGAGACACTGACTTTTATTACCTAGTGGCAAATTTCGAACACCCTTGATGAATAATTTTCCAAAAATAAATGGTTTTATTTATAGAACTTGAGAAATAGTGTAACGTAATTAAATCGATTAGGATTAGCAACTGATAGTGAAGACCCCGGCGGTACTTGTGTGAGAGAAATGTGAATGACCAGCTTGTCCAGCTTGATCAACCAGGCGAAATTTTTGTCACACATAATAAGACTTTGAAGGCTCAAGCAAACAAGTATTCACCAAATACTCTCACCTGAAGAAAGCATCGATATAGTAGTAAAGAAATGTGCCACAAAAAATATCGTAAATTTTGAGTTTCAACTGGGTAACAAGCCCTTTACCCACACGCATACGGCTAATAGACGATAATGTGTATTTCAGCAAGCATTTTCCTCCGAAGAGAATTTTTGTATTCCTTACATTATGCTTGTTTTATACGAGAGGATCTTGTGATTATAGGAATATTAGAATATTTCCCACCTAAAGATATGATCATGTCCCGATTTGGAAGTTCCACTCGACCGGGACAGCTACAAGGACCCCGGGTATTGGACGATTTGTCATATTCGCTTAATAGGTTGATGAAATCATTTATTTATTGGGCTTAACGTGAATAACAACCCAAACTACATGTAGCTATATCTTTACTGTCTATTATTTGCTCTTTCTCTTGAGTAAGCACACTCTGGCCATCTGACAGGAAAGGGGAGGTGTACCCAATGCGGTTTTATAGAAACAAGTGCATCATGGGATATCTTCCAGTGTTAAAATATTTGATTGGTCAGTTCAAATTTTCGAATGGAAATCCGGCAAATTCATTGGATTGCGAAGAAAATCTAGCCAATCACAGAGCTTATGTAAAGGTTTATATCCGAGGTACTATACTGATATGGAAAAGAGGCTTGTCAATCACTAGAAGAGAGGCCCCAAATCAATTGGTATCTCTTGTTCGGACATCCAACCCTAGAATTACATACAGAAGATTGCTTCAATACACACTCTCAGAAATATTCAGGGAATACTCCTGAATTGATCGGGTTGTACATCCACAAATCAATTTCAGGGGTTTTACCTGAAATCCATGTACAATTTTCTGAAATTCAGGTTTTTCATCCCTGAATTAAAGCTAAATTTCCTGAATTTTAGGGGATTTTACGTACGGTACCTTAATCGCCTCCGCCACCTGACCTGTCTACCCTGCCTAATCAGTGGCATCAATTGGTTAGCATTCCTCCACCCGATATTATTCTGGTGACAGAGTCTAATCCACAGCCTTCTTTCGTTAACGCTGCGAAAGTGGGTCAACAATCGGTCCATGCATGATCGACGTGTAGTTCGTACGGCAGAGATAACTGATGGGGCGAACTTGACTTCTTTGTGATATACTTCAGCTGCTTATATGTTAATTTTATTATTATATTTTATTGTTAATATCTATATATACTAACATTTTTATTAACACTTCCTGGGCCTCAAGGAAGACTAGCCTGCGTGCTAATTGGGCCACCCAGTTTAAATAAAGTATTTATTATTATTATTATTATTATTATTAATAGGGTCGTGATCTTACTAATCAGGGTGATACATTTGCCTGAATTTCAGGGAAGATCCTCTCATTCGGGGATTTTTTCCTGACTTTCAGGTAATCAGCCCTGAATTTCAGACAAAACCCCTGAATTAATTTGTGGATATAAAAACTGATCAATTCTGGAATATTTCTGGGAGTGTGCGAGATTTACAAAGGTACCGGTACCATTTTCAACCTTAACAACCTAAATGACTACTGTGCAAAAACAATTACGAGTTGTTATTTTTGATATTTTCTTGTTTTACAGATGCATAGAAGGCTGAATGCGGGAATACGATAAATCGGAATAGGAAAATTCATCCTAACACGTCTTCGGAAAAGACATCCGCCATTAGTGTCAAGAACTCTTCCGATATCTACCCAGTCTGGGGAATTTGGCTTTCTGGGATGGTGTAGGTGTGGACAGTTGTCAGTCATTTCAAGAAACTTTCAACACGGCAGGGATGTTGTATGGCAGATAAAACTGCTGAGTAAGTCCTCCAAGCCATAAACGATTCTGTGGACAATAGATAAAACGAACCACCACTCGCAGAAGGATCTCTCGTCCAATTCAGACATGGCACATGCTGGTCAGTCAAACCTATCGCTACAGAAAGAATCGCCTCCGCCACCTGACCTGTCTACCCTGCCTAATCAGTGGCATCAATTGGTTAGCATTCCTCCACCCGATATTATTCTGGTGACAGAGTCTAATCCACAGCCTTCTTTCGTTAACGCTGCGAAAGTGGGTCAACAATCGGGAATGTCCATGCATGATCGACGTGTAGTTCGTACGGCAGAGATAACTGATGGGGCGAACTTGGCTTTCAAAGCTTTCAGAAAACGCATGGCAACGGGAGCAACTGTTGAAATTCCAGAGCGAGTATTTCAAGCCATAACAACATCGGGTAAAAACGATCCGCCGTCTTATCCGAAAGCCATAAAGTCTTTAACTTCTAGCGTCCCGGGAATTGTCTTCCATTCCCAGCAGGCTTTGAAATTCGCAGAACGAATGTACATGGCACCTGGGGATCTCGAGAAGCAGGAGGTTGCAGTTCTGAACCTTTTCTTGAGGCAATTCGGTCGAGACGAGCAGTGTTTATACGAGATCGTTCAGCATCTACTTCTGTGTGCAGACAGAACACGACTGTGTCAGTTCGAACCATTTTTGGAATTTCTCTCGAGAACTTTGGAAAAACTTCCCTTATTTCGCGGAAATGTCTGGCACAAAAGTAACAAGGATTTGGCTGAGGACTATCCTAAAGACTACGTTTTTTGTTGGAAGGCGTTTCTGTCTTGTTCGCTTAACTTCGAATCGATGGAGGAAAATAGCGATACATGCAGAGGGACATTATTCAGCATATCCACAAGCAGTGGTCGAATGATCCACCATTTCACCGAAGGGTTAGTTGTTCCAGAAGTGCTAATACAGCCGGGGACATACTTCCAAGTGGTGTCTGTTCTTGATACCGGCTCTGGAGTGAAAATCATCCAGCTCAGAGAAGTCGGCTGTCTTGAAGAAGAATCGGAACAGAATCTTCTTTTATCACCAAGCACAAGTGAGGTGCCAGAGAACACGACTGGAACGCAAAGCAGCAGTACCGAACCAAAGAATCAACCGAATCCGAAAGGGAATAGAAGTAACATTGCACACATTCTGACTACCATGGAAATAGCCTTGTCACTGGCAGACATTCGTACACAAGAACGATGCTTGGACTGTATAGCTCAAGTACGAGCAGACGAAATTTGGAATGATTCACAGGCACAGCTGCTAAGACGGTATGTAACCTATATCATGGAGGTGTATCAAGCTTTTAGTGACATTCAAATTAAGGGGTGTCGTGCACTGATGACCCTCTCACGACAGGGGGATCCTGTGACGGACATGGTACAACAAGCATCGATTAGTGTTGTTCTTGCCGCTGTGGAACGCCATACCGAAGTAGTCAGTCTTCATGAAGAAGGCCTTGAACTACTGGTGGAACTTTGCTCAGATTCTGCCTTGGTTAGAATGTTTCAGGTTCGAAATGGAATCGAAAAAGTACTCTGCAGTATGAGGCAGCATTCTGGTAACAAGAAAGTGAACGAACTCGGCTGCCGCTTGTTGAGCAAAATTGCTAGCATTAATCGTGATACCGTATCCACTATTCATAAAAATGGCGGTGTTAAGGACGTTGTTGGTGCCATGAAGCTCCTTCGCGGAGAACTGTCGTTACAAATGTCTGGATGGCGGGCATTACTAACTTTCAGAGGGGAGAGCATTTTGATTGATGACGAACATGAACGAAGCAGAAACAGCTTTATATCAGAAATACTTCGCGCGATGGAATTGTACACAAAACAAGTCGCAGTACAAGCAGAGGGCCTTCTCGCATTACGAAATCTCACTGAAAATGATACAAACACAGTCCCCACAAGGGGAAGTATTTCTATAGCCTTTACACTGGCAACATTACGAAGTCATAGTCAAAATGAAGTTGTTGCTGAGAACGGGTGCGCCATATTGGCTGATCTCACCCGAACGAGAAATAACTCCCACGAGATGGCTTCCGACGGGGGTATCAGCTGTCTACTCTCTGTGATGCAACAGCACTTCAACATCGCAACCATCCAAGAACAAGCGACCAGAACTCTGAGAAACTTAGCCACGAATGGTTTTCGTGGACCGTCAATTGAAGATGACCCTTCAATCCCAGGGTCGGACACAATGTCTCCAGATTCATCCCATGTCCCAACCAATGACCTGACAAGCTACTCACAGGGTCCATTACATGATTATCGGCTGGCTATCGCCGAGGCAGGAGGGAAGGAGATCATTTTGCTAGCTATGAAAACACACCCACATCATGTAGGGATACAAAGACAGGGCTGTCTGGCTCTAAGGACGCTCAGTGTTAGCCTTGCAAACGAGGTAGATGCAGTAAAGACAGACGACGTGAAAGTGATCTTGTCCGCTTTGACCAGACATTGTAGCTCTATTCCGCTCCAGAGAGCAGCTTTGCGAGCCCTAGTCGTTTTGGCTGTTAACCCACAAAACAAAGCCGCCGTAGCCAAATGTGGTGGGCTGGAAGTTATTCTTTTTTCGCTTTCAACTCACCCGGACGACGAAAAGCTACAAGAAGATGGGGTGAATATGCTAAAAGAGTTGTCCTTGAACGCATTCGCTGGAAACCACATAGCAAGGCAAGGTGGTCTTGGCATTGTGCTGTCCTCAATGAGCGTCCATTCAACTAACCCGAGAATCCAAAAGAAAGGATGCGAAATATTAGCTAATATTTCATCAATTCAAGAAACACCTTCACCTAGGTCCCCATCTTCAAATGGCCATTTCGATTCCCCCTGCAATACACTTGGAACAGCTCCAGTGAGAGATCTACAAGACACGTTTGCAGTGGCAACTTTCCTTGGACTGGATAAATGGGTTCACGACAGTAACTCTGTAACTGTTGGCATAAAGGAAAGCGTCCCGATACTACTGGCCGAAGCAGGTGTAATAGAACACATCGTTCGTGCTATGCAGACATTTCCAAAAGATGCGACCATCCAAAAACATTGTTGCCGTGCCCTCGCAGCTCTGGCAGTTTGCACAGTCAACATAAACATGATTCTCGGACTCTCTGGTTTGGATCTTGTGCTATCCGCTATGAGACAGCACCCAATGAACGCCGTCATTCAGCTGGAAGGGTGTAGGGCTGTTTGTAAAGTCTACTCGAATAAAGAACTGTGTAATTTTGAATCAGGATTGGATGCAACAGACGTCGTTATCAGTGCAATGAATCTGCATTCCCAAGACAATGCAATCCAAATTGAGGGTTGCAAAACGTTGGTGATCTTAGTTCATGATACACAGAATCGATCGAAAATGGTGGAATACGGCGCAATAGATGCCGTTCTGACCGCCATGAGAATACATCATGGAGATGTTCTGGTACAAAATTTCGGCTGCAGGTTTCTTGTTAGCATCACACATCTGCCGACCCTCCTGAGTGAATTTAAATCCATTTTCTTTTCAGCACCGGAAATGACCTCTCGAGCACAAATCATTTGCGGTGGCCGTCTGGACACGGTACTACAGACGATGGGTCAGCACGAGGATAACAGGAATATTCAAATGTTGTGTATCCAACTTCTGCTCTGTTTGTCTTCTGACAGGTCCAGTCGGAAACGAATCATAGCTAAAGGCGGGAAAGACTTGGTGAAGGGGACCAAAGATAGATTTGTGGAAGACAAGCCACTTCAAATGATCTGTGCGGATTTGTTAGCATTTATCGGAGAGTCAGCCTCTGACTAAACCCTATATATGACTAGACACTATAGCACGCCCACATAAAATAATCTAATCGGCACCCAACCAGCTGTTGACTGTCGTCAGGACGATTTCTGAACTGTAGAGAGTGGCCCACAGATGATGAGTTTGATGCCAGGCCGACTGAAGTATAAGTGGTGTTATCTTTTTGCCTAGTCATTCCGTGCTTAATGCTTAAACTGTCCGAACGATATCTTGAGTTACGCCCCAATGTGCTTTCACCGTAAATTTACACAGCACGCGTCACGAAATGCAAACCACATATACCGGTACGCGTTATTGACGCATATCCATAGCAGGCTAGAAAGCGTTGAAATAGCCCTGGGTCTAATTTTTATTGGGCGTCAAAAATGTCCTGATGATGTCATCGCTATATATGACGTGTGCTGTGAGTACTGCACCATGGAATAACATGAGGGCTATTTTCAGATTTGGATGTCGTTGTCAAAACGTGTGCTTTTGACCTTTACCACCGCAGACTATAGGCAGTAGCTCATGGCTTTCAGTAATGTGTGCCCATTACTTTATATACCGTCGGACATATCAAACTTGCTAAGTTTTACAGTCAGACCATCGAACGTAAAAAGACAATTCACATTTCTAAGTTTATATGTTGTTACATGTGTTTTATATATTTATATGTATGGTTCAGACTCGGGGCTATTTAATATATTATTGATAAATCAATTCATATACAATGCTGCGTGCGACCGTATCAGTCACAAATGCACAAAATCAAGTTTGTTTGGACGATGGAAAAACAGTTTTTTGCTAGAATTCGAATAATAAAATAAAGTATGATTTTTTTCACTCTCGATAGATCATTTAGTTGATTGGTGATATGACTGTATGGTATCTGAGGTATATGTAAGGTGGGAGAAGACATGAAGATGGTGTGAAATGGAATGTTGAAATTTCCATACTTCAGTGTATACCGGTACTAAAGATCCGTTTTCAGCGGACTTTAGACTCTATGCCACTTCATTTCTGTGATGTTCACGACATAGTGTCGATCAATATTACCCAGACCAGTGACACATTATATAAAAGCGGTAGGCCTATTTTCGAATATTTGAATTGGTCGAAATAGAGAATTTATGATGAATGAATATGGAAATGAATGTAAGAGTAATAATTACTTTCCTGTACCATAGTTCAGAAAGATGTACGTTTTGTGGGCGTGGAAGTTCGTCCGAAGGAGGGTTCATCCGTGCATGTGTCCGCCCCGAAACGCTATAGCTCAAGAACATAGACGGCTAGAGGATTGGTCTTTCACACAATGCTGCCTTATGAGAGCCCCTACGTTAAGTTCACTCATGACTGTCCGTGACCTATTTTCAAAGGTCATAGAGGAAAGCTAGAGACTGGATTTTGACACAGTGCCCCTGGGTCAAATTCGCTGCGAAATGACGTCACAGTACCTATTCTCAAACCTCACAGAGGGCAAAATGTGAACAGTGGTCAGATTTGCTTATGAACGCAATATTCCAAGAGCAAAATCATTTGGAATCTGTATCTATGGCACACGGCTGCCTTGTGAGGTTATCTAGGTAACGGTCACTCTGGACTGACCTGGACCTATTTTCAAATTTTACAAAGGTCAAAATCTGAACATCAGCAAAATATGCTCATCAACACAATATTTACGCAATTACGATTTCAGCTACACTCTTAACATTTACACTTTAACTTATGCCAAGTTCACTAGGGAGCCTATTTCGACGGAGTCTTTTCAGGGAAATTAATATGCTCTTTCAGACAGGATGCCGGGCGGGGAACCTGTTAGCTACTCAGCTTGTTTGTCTTTGCAACGCGAGTTTGCAAAACATGGAAATGGTGTCTGTCCATGGCTTTGTCACTGGCATTTATTCGTGTACCTAATGCGTAAGAGCGCTACATGGGAAATTGACTTTGACAAAATGGTATCTTAAATAGAAAATGAAGTACGTTTATTTCCAAGCTTCTTTATGACCTTCATCTAATTTTTGAGGTCGCAAAGGTCAAAGCCTAATGGCTTCTCCTGGTCTGGACGAATTGGGTCAATATTAACTGGGACTAATGCTGACTTAAGCGGATTTATCTGTCTCCATATCCGGTTTGAACTGAACGTCA
This sequence comes from Hanleya hanleyi, assembly GCA_036873755.1. Taxonomy (NCBI): domain Eukaryota; kingdom Metazoa; phylum Mollusca; class Polyplacophora; order Lepidopleurida; family Hanleyidae; genus Hanleya; species Hanleya hanleyi. Next base: position 14,807 of record JAVTVY010039101.1, on the reverse strand, counting down.
TCGACCTATTCCAAATAAGATCCAGTTTTTTTGGTACAACAAATCTATATGCAAGCCTCTACATTAAAGGAAAGGTTCGGGTATGGTAAAGCTATATTTCAACTGAAAGAGCTAGTCAAATTGTATTCAACTGTATTTTTTTTTTTTTTTTTTTTTTTTTAATTTTTAGAATTCATTTTAACGCAGAAATAGTTAACCAAATGCTGTGATACCGTCAAATTTGCCAAACTCCTGGAAAGCGCCATTGTATTGTCACGTGGCCTATTTTAGCCAATAGGAGTAAAAGTACGCAAAACAGCGTGACGTAAGCTTGAGGCAGAACATGTGAAGGCATCATGGAGCTGCGTGTGTTAAGGTGAAAATTGCAGTTTTGTTAGTAAAAATTGGCCAGAATTACTTTAAATACTAAACAGCTCATACCATTTTCATTTCTAGTTGCCAGAGCGCGGCTTTGTTCGCTCTCCCAACAGCGAAGACACTCGACCTCTCTCGTGAGCCGTCGAGAGCAATGTGTGCACCGAAACCATACTGGATTTTCCATGTGGGCTTCTGTCTCCATTTCGTGGCCTGTCTCGCTACTTGAGCTGCTATCATCCCCGCTGCTCTGATCTTCCGTATCTGAATGTTTCGGCTCGAATTGGTAGCCCTGAAAACCAAACACAGCTTCCTCGTCGCTTTCACCGCTGGAATCGGAACTGCAGCTTGTCGACATTATTTCACTGAATACCCAAATCGATTAGATTACCCGAACAGACAGAAGAGCTCCATGTCTTGACCCTACGCCATATCCGCCTTCAGGATACAGTACAATGGCGGCACTCTGAGAAGTGTTAGTTCGCGGTTTCAAATGATTAGTACTAGTACTCCTTCAAAAAAATTTTATTTAAAATGAGAAAAATATTTTTTTGGTTCTATTTGGTGAGTTGTTTTAATATGTATCATAGGCAACCAAACCCGAACTTTTCCTTTAAGAACTCTGTACTAAACATTCCCAGAATTTATATCTGGAGAGCTTGAGAAACCCTCCTCCTATTTATAGCTTCTATCTAAAGTACCCTCCCACCCAACGCTGTAACTTTCCAATGCCTGAGTTTCGCACTTTCTTTAGGTGTAACAAGCATGGATCATCACGCTGCTTTTTTACCATTTAAAATTGGTACCGGAAAACGGTATGTATAAGAACTGGTAGAACGTTGATTCAATCTCAGCTGGTTCTTGTCCTGATTTCTCAGGCACACAGATTAGATAACCGGGGGACCAAGGCCACAAGGGTCCATTGCCATTGAATAAGTGTCTCGGCCAAGTAGAACAGACCACTGCTATAATTTCGGTACATGTCACCTCACCAGTTCTGAACGAATGGCCATTGTACCCAGACTGATATAAATTCAGCATCGAGATTAACCTGCGTACAGAGTATGATTGCTCACGGGTTTGAATTCAAACATTATATATATAATTTAGAAAACCAACCCGATATCTTCTGCGTTCAGGAAACATTTTTAAAAGAAATATTACAGTTTTCAATGCCGGGATATATACCTATTAGACAGGACAGAGGCGATGGCACTATTGCTAGAGGTGGGCTAGCGTTTTTTATTAAAAATAATATTGCTTATACCAATATTAAATTACCTGTACTGAAGACCATTGAATGCCAATGTATACAGATCACTCTGAAAAACACTAAAACGGTCAATATCGTTAATTTATATAACCCAACAAGATACCTTGATATTGAAGATTTTAATAATCTTCTATCTACCATTTCAGGCCCAGTTGTATTTTGTGGGGATTTCAATGCAAAAAACATTTTGTGGGGGAATGAAAATACAGATTATAATGGCCGTAAAATAAGCGATGTTATGGATATTCATGACCTTGTTTATTTAAATGACGGTTCACCTACACATTATGATGTACATAATGGAAAATATAGTGCCATTGATCTAACGTTATGTACTGGTGATCTAGCCAACGCCTCTGATTGGTCTGTAGATTTATCCTCGCCTTGTGCCAGTGATCACTTTCCCATTCACATTCAGCTTGGCCTTACTTTATTTACTAATGACATGGGGGCTCCACCTAGGTGGAAACTTAAAAAAGCTGATTGGTCTCTTTTTAATAGGGAATGTAGCAATGTGATTACGGAGCAACTTTATAGCCATGATGTAGATACTTTTCATGACAATTTAATTGGTGCAATTAATGAGGCGGCGAATAATAGTATTCCCAGAACAACGGGGAATTCAAATAATTTTAAATTACCTGTTCCCTGGTGGGATAATGAATGTACTAATGCTATTAAACAAAGGAAAAGGGCTAAGAATAGGGCACGGCATACCATGCTTGCAGAAGATATTATTAATTACAAACAAAAAAAAGCTATTGCACAAAAAACTATTAAAACTGCACGTAGAAATCACTGGCAGGAATATTGTTCTAAATTAAATTCTGACTCAAACATTAAGGAAGTGTGGAGTCAGGTTAAAACTGTTAGTGGGAGTAATAAACGCTCCCCTATTCCTACTTTACATCATGGAAATGAGTCTTTTGTATCAAATGAAGAAAAAAGTAACATTCTTGTGGACAACTTTGCTTTTGTCAGCAGTGATGAAAATTATGATGCAGACTTTGTTATTCATAAGGATGAGGTGGAAAAAGACAATTCTGCTTTATTTAATAATATCTGTTTTGATGATATGCCTATCAATGAAGAATTCACCCTATTAGAATTGAAACAAGCCCTACACTCAACTAAATCTAGTAGCCCGGGTGAAGATGGTATTGGCTATGACATGTATAAACACATGCCAGAGTCTTGTCTTAATGTAATTTTATTACTATTTAACACTATATGGGCGCGTATGATTTTACCAAATATTTGGACAAAATCTATCGTTATACCGGTTCCTAAACCAGGAAAGGATGCTTCTAATCCCACCGCATATAGGCCTATTGCTCTCACATCTAACCTATGTAAATTGATGGAGAAGCTTATTAACAATCGGCTTATGTGGTTTTTAACAAAAAATAATATTTTATCCAAATTTCAAAGTGGTTTTAGGAAAAACAGGAGCACTACTGATCATGTGATCACTTTAGAAACCTCTATTAAAAGGTCAATTGCAAATAAGGAATACTTACTTGGGGTATTCCTTGATATTGAAAAAGCTTATGACATGGTATGGAAAAACGGTTTATTGATTAAACTAAGTAATATTGGTATTGGTGGTAAAATGCTTGGTTGGATTAAGGACTTCCTGTACAACCGACGCATTCAAGTTCGTATTGGTCAGAGTATATCACGTGTTATGCCAATACAAAATGGCGTCCCTCAGGGAAGTGTTTTATCACCTACCTTATTTAATATTGCTATAAATGACCTACCCGACTGTCTTGATAACAAAGTTAAGTGCTCCTTGTTTGCCGATGATAAAGCTATATGGTTTTCTCATCGAAACTTCAACTTATGTGTTGAAAAAATTCAACAGGCTTTAGATGATATTTTGAAATGGGGGAAAACTTGGGGTTTTAAATTTTCTCCCATTAAATCTGAGGCTGTTCTTTTTACAAAAAAATTTTTGCCTGAGCCACTAGTGTTATTTTACAATGGTGCCAGGTTAAAATGTTCTGATTCATTTAAATATTTGGGGGTTACATTTGATAAATATCTAACATGGCAGGCCCATATTGATATATTGATTAAGAAATGTCAGAAAACTCTCAATCTTATGCGCTGTGTATCTAAACATAGTTGGGGTGCTGACAAAAAAACCTTATTAATGATGTATCGGAGTCTAATAAGATCCCGCCTAGATTACTGTTGCGAGGCATACGACTCTGCGTGTGTCTCATTAAAAAACAAACTAGATTCTATACAGTGTCAGGCTCTCCGCATATGTACTGGAGCATTACGTTCAACACCTTTGCATGCTTTACAGGTTGCTTGTGCGGAAATACCACTATCCATCAGAAGACAAATAAGAACCCTCAAATATTTTATGAAAATTAAACAGTCTATAAATCATCCAACTAGTGATATTCTAGAACCTTCATGGTATGATGGTTTATTTTGGGATAGTAACGTTAAGCGTTACTTCCCATTTAATATTAGAGCCAACATCTTGTATGAACAAACAAATGCTGATGTTTTCTCTATCCAGAATTGTTTTATGCAGAGTTACCCACCCTGGCTGTTGACTGCACCAAATATATATATGGGATTACATACACAAATTAAAAAATCTGACCCACCCCATATTATTACTGGATATACAAAAGAATATATTAAATCTAATTGGAGTGAATACATGCAAGTGTTTACAGATGCCTCCAAGTGTCCAGATACCGGCAGGGTGGGTGCTGCATTTTGCATACCAGAATTAAAATATTCTAAATCCTTTAGAATTAATAATCATGTGAGTGTCTATACAGCTGAGCTGACAGCTATATTAATGGCACTCAATTTTATTAGAGATACTAGTATATCTAGAGCTGTAATTTTTACAGACTCTCTTAGCTCTTTACAAGCAATGCTTAACTTCTCTTGGAGCCGGTCTTCAAGTATTTTATATGAAATATTATATTTTGTCACTACGATGACTTATGAAAATATAGTAATTTATTTCGATTGGGTTCCGGGCCATTCTGGTATATATGGGAATGAGCTTGCGGACTCTCTTGCTAAGCACGCATCCGCACTTCCAGATATTAATATACATATGGGATTGACCATAAATGAAGCCATGGCTTGTTTATATCCTTATTTTAAATCTAAATGGCAGGAATGCTGGGATAATTCAGAGAAGGGGCGTTTTTATTATCAATTTCAGCCTTCAGTTACAGACGCCTCTTTGAATTTACCAAATCGCCACGCTGAAGTACTTGTTTTTAGACTTCTTGTCGGGCATATTCCCCTGAATTCATATCTCTTTAGATGTAATTTACATCCCACTGGAGTGTGTGATGCGTGTGATGTAGAAGAAGGCATCAGTCACTATTTATTATCGTGTACACGATTTAATAATCAGAGATTAAACTTTTTTAATGAACTTATATGTGCTGGTGTCTTCAATCATACCATGGAATCCATTTTAAAGCCTAGAAAAAACCGTGATAAAGTTTTTATGGCTATTTATAGATATATACTGCACACACGCAGATTCTAATTTATATTGATTTTATTATTTTGTTCTACATTTCCCATCTAGTCTAGGGGAGGGTACAACTGTTACCTCCCCTTCCATCCTGTGGAATAATTTATAATAGTTTTATTGGTTAATTAATAGTACATGCATATTACAAGTTGATGAATAATAAAATTCTAGAATAGTTTAATATATATTTTCTTACCTGTGGTTAAGAAATTATACCAATATTTCTACTCTGAGAAAGAGTTTTGTTTTAAATGGTATCCTTGCTTTTTCTGATTGGACATTTGTGTCTGATGATACCATGAGGTCATCACTCACGGTGTTCATCGGGACAGGCATAGATATTACATCAAATCTCGTTTTTATTCACCACTCTGTTTAATATACATTTTCTTACATTTGCTTAAGGGAGGGGGTTGGGGTAAACAGTTTTATTTTAAATAATGTCTTGCTTGTTCTGGTTGGACATTGGTGTCTGATGATACCACGAGGTCATCATTCACTGTCTTCATCAGGATGAGTATAGATATTACATCTAATCTCGATTTTTCTCACATTGTCAAATCTAAATCTATATGATGAGTCTAATTTTTGTTTAAACAAAATATGCATGTGCTATATTAGCCTTTTTAGTTCAGTTTTATATTTATTTTTTAGAAAGGGTCGTTAGGATTTTATTATTATTAAATTAATTGTGTTGGTCCATACATGCTCCCTTCCTTTTATGTCTCTAACCTCACCATGACATTAAATAACGCATTTGGAGTTTGATTTTTCTACATATTTTTTTAATCCATTACAAATCCGTATAGTTGGATATTTTAAATCAATATATATGTTGTACATCAAACTCAATGCAACGACCTGGCGCGCATAATTTTATTAAATTGAAAGCGCCATTCAAATTAAAATAGTAGTAGTACCTGCGTGGGATATCCGTATATTTCGACGAAGGCTGAGCTCATACGGGGAAAAGCTGGGGGAAAACTGTTTGAAGTCTCTGAGGGGAAACCACATAGCGGTGCCTCCCAAGTCAAAACAACGACGGATACGAAACATGTGAATTCAAAACAAACAGAGGAGGTGAAATTTACAACACATTACCTAATCCGCTCAAATATGGGCATATTCGAAGAGGTCACGAGGTCACGAGGTCACGAATGCGCTCCGGAATGTTTCAGAATCAACCGGTTCGTAATCGTCATGGCTTATAAAATATCCGTCATGGCACGGGTTTGATAGACTAGCCATGACTAGGGATGATGGTTCTGATTGGTTCGTCTCTCGTTCGTATGTGACATTTACACCTCGGATTTTGGACACTGAAGGTGGTCAGATATCAAGGCAGGTTCGAAGTGAGAACATAGAAATTTGTTTGGTGAAATGAAGATGGTATCCCATAAACGACCGGAACTACTCCGAGGGTCAGCAAATCACAACAAGTGAGGCTCCATAAGCGGGAAATTACAATAACAGAACACCCGCTCAAAACCGTACGCAACTTTTGACCAGCAAGAAAACGAATGAGAAACTTATAGGACAATTTCCTACATGTATAGTACAAATAAAAAGCCATTTATTAACTGAGGTTTGAATACATTGTCAATGTGCAATGTACAATAATGGACGGCCCTGCTAATGGATGGATATGGGGGGAAAAGAAAGGGGTGGGAAAGGTGGCATCATACCAAGCAGAGATGAGAAGTTCAATTCATTTACTTCTGATACCGTACTATGGTCATCTGTTTAATTCTGGGTTTTATGTCTAATCTACGAAAGCCGAGAGGGGACTTCTGACTTCTGACTTCCGACTTCTGACTTCTGACTTCCGACTTCTGACTTCTGACTTCTGACTTCCGACTTCTGACTTCCGACTTCAGACTTAGGATTTTTTTTTCTTTTATAATGCATTACATCTTAAATTATGAAGCATGGAATAACACAGTATCATTATTATGGCATATTCTACATAAAAACCTGCTTGCATGTACTTATAATAATCAGATAATCATTGAAGTTTATCTTGAGCTATGTTCTGATTATTAAAATGCGATTTCTAATGTAAATAGAAATGCCCTATGTCAAATGTTAAAGGCGCCTCATTTACATAATATAATTGCACAATTTGATACCTTACGAATAATCACATTTAATGCGCCCTTTCCACATTAATCGTTGGACAATGCTGTCTTGTCCCAGTGGCGGCGAAAGGTGCACAGCACGTGGACCACCGCGTGATCTCCGGTTCGTTCTCATGATCCCTCCATTATGTTTATAACATGGAGCGGGAGTAGTAGGTAAAGGCTAAATGGAGTCAGTGGCTCGTCACTGCGCATGCGCAGAAAAAATGCGGCCATGTTGTAATACAAGATGGCGGTGTACAAGATGGCGGCATTGGCGGCCATGCTGTACTAGATGGCGGTGTACAAGATGGCGGCATTGGCGGCCATGTTGTAATACAAGATGGCGGTGTACAAGATGGCGGCATTGGCGGCCATGTTGTAATACAAGATGGCGGTTTACAAGATGGCGGCATTGGCGGCCATGTTGTAATACAAGATGGCGATGTACAAGATGGCGGCATTGGCGGCCATGTTGTAATACCAGATGGCGGTGTACAAGATGGCGGCATTGGCTGCCATGTTGTAATACAAGATGGCGGTGTACAATATGGCGGCATTGGCGGCCATGTTGTAATACAAGATGGCGGTGTACAAGATGGCGGCATTGGCGGCCATGTTGTAATACAAGATGGCGATGTACAAGATGGCGGCATTGGCGGCCATGTTGTAATACAAGATGGCGGTGTACAAGATGGCGGCATTGGCGGCCATGTTGTAATACAAGATGGCGGTGTACAAGATGGCGACATTGGCGGCCATGTTGTAATACAAGATGGCGGTGTACAAGATGGCGGCATTGGCGGCCATGTTGTAATACAAGATGGCAGTGTACAAGATGGCGGCATTGGCGGCCATGTTGTAATACAAGATGGCGGTGTACAAGATGGCAGCATTGGCGGTCATGTTGTAATACAAGATGGCGGTGTACAAGATGGCGGCATTGGCGGCCATGTTGTAATACAAGATGGCGGTGTACAAGATGGCGGCATTGGCGGCCATGTTGTAATACAAGATGGCGGTGTACAAGATGGCGGCATTGGCGGCCATGTTGTAATACAAGATGGCAGATATGGCGGCATTGGCGGCCATGTTGTAATACAAGATGGTGGTGTACAAGATGGCGGCATTGGCGGCCATGTTGTAATACAAGATGGCGGTGTACAAGATGGCGGCATTGGCGGCCATGTTGTAATACAAGATGGCGGTGTACAAGATGACGGCATTGGCGGCCATGTTGTAATACAAGATGGCGGTGTACAAGATGGCGGCATTGGCGGCCATGTTGTAATACAAGATGGCGGTGTACAAGATGGCGGCCAATTTTGGCGGCTTGGCGGCCATGTTGTACAAGATGGCGGTGTACAAGATGGCGGCTTGGCGGCCATGTTGTACAAGATGGCGGTGTACAAGATGGCGGCTTGGCAAAACGTATAAAAGAGGTGATTTTTAGTGGATTGGGTGTATTCATTGCACTACCTTGCGGAGCTCTCTGACTTACCTGACCTGCCTGACCAGCCTGCCTGCCTGCCTGACCAGCCTGCCTGCCTGCCTGCCCTACCAGCCAGCCTGACCAGCCAGCCTGCCTGACCAGCGTGTTTGGACGAGAGGAGCACAGAAAGCATGAGACGTGGAGAAGATTTTCCATGGGACCCAGCAGCACCTCCGGTTGAAGTCTTGCCTGAAGACGAGCGTGTGAGTGAGATTTATCAACGACACTGGGCTACCATACGCCATTGTTTTCACCGTGACCGTCGTCTATTGGACTTGTATAACTATCGACTGCAGGACCTCACCTATCTGTCTACCTACGCTGAGAACATTTTCACAGGCCAGGTCACAGCGTTCAAGTTGAATATGACATTCGGGTATATTTTACGGCACAAGGACACGGACCAGGTGCGGTATTATTATCCCAGCAATAATACCTATGTGTTTGACCAGCCGTTCACGGTGACGGATGCGATTTCCCTGGAGCCACTCCTCGGCCAATTGACTACGTTGGATCCATTGGAATGGGCCCGGTTGCAACGCCCCAATACCAAATGGCTTGTGGAAATGGTGACCAACGTCACATTTTTCGTCACCAAAATGAGAGATCACCCTATCGGTGCTCCTGTACTACTCCCTCCTTGGCTGCTTCATCGACCCGGACTGTATGCATTAACGGGAGGCCATAAAGGACCCTACAAAGACCGGAAATGTCTGTTTCGGTGTTTGGCCGTGCATGTGGACGAGTGTAATCCCAAGAGTTGTGACACAGTGGCCAATGGCTATTGGGAAGAGTACTTAGAGCAGCAAGACTTGGATGAGCGACACTTCCGTGGAGTCCCGTTCAAGAATTTGGATGACGTGGAAACACTGTTCAATATCAATATCTTTGTATACCGATTACAATGCGAGGAGGATACATTTGTGGCTGAATTGGTTCGTCGTTCAACAGAACGGTATGCTTCTACGATGAAAGTCAATGTTTTCGACTACAATGGCGTGAGTCATTTTTCGCTGATCTACAATATGAGCCAGTACGCCCAGTCTTACAGTTGTGCCCAATGCCATCGGGTGTTCAAAGAATCGTCCAAATTACATCGACACGAGAAAATCTGTACGAACGCTGTGAAGCGAGTATATCCTGGTGGTGTGTATCATAATACGCCTACTATTTTCGAGGAACTGGCCGATGAGGGTCTGATCATACCGGAGGCGGACCGTTATTTTCCCTACCGGGCGTGTTATGATTTTGAGGCCTTGTTGGAGCCCATGGACCTGTTTTCAGCGAAAACACAGTGGACGCAGCGCCATATCCCCCTCAGTGTCAGTATTTCCAGCAACGTACCTGGCTATGACGCTGCACCGGTCTGTTTCGTGTCTACCGGGGATTCCCATGAGTTGATCACCCGCATGATGGAGTATTTAGAGGAAGTCAGTGCGGCCAGTACGGAATTGTTGGTGTCCAAGTTCCAGGACGTACTGGACCAACTGGACGATCGGATTCCTATACCGGGTGTATCGTTTAGTGATGATGAAGAGTCCGAGTCGGAGTCGGAGTCGCAGTCGGAGCCCATGCAGTTGCAGGATGTGCCTTTACCCAAACCGTATGCGGAGAAATTGAAAGCGCGCTTCCTACAATACCTAGGCCAGTTACCGGTGCTGGGTTTCAACTCGGGGCGCTATGATTTGAACATGGTGAAGGAATTTCTCTACCCTTACTTGGCCCAGGCGAATACCATCAAGTCCGTCATCAAAAAGATCAATAATCATATGGCCCTCACTACCACATCACTCCGTTTCCTGGATGTACGGAACTACTTAGCTCCTAATTATAGTTATGATCAGTGGGTGAAGGCGTATGACTGTGCACAAACGAAAGGGAGGTTCCCTTACACGTATATATCGACGCTCGACCGTTTGGAGGAAACACAGTTGCCACCCCGGGACGCCTTCTTTGACGATTTGAAGCAAGTGGAATGTCCGGAAGACGCGTACCGGGAACTAGAGCAGGTATGGAACGACCAACACATGCAGACCTTGCGAGATTTCCTGATATGGTATAATTACCTAGATGTGGTTCCTTTCCTGGAAGCGGCTGAGAAAATGGTTCAACTGTTTCGTCGTGAGATGCACGTCGACATCTTCAAGGAGTGTTTGAGTTTACCGGGTCTGGCGCTTCGCCATCTTTTTCAAGCGTGTCCTACGTACTTCTCGCTGATACAGCAAAAAGGTGCGGACATGCATGATTGTCTAAAGCAGAACATTGTGGGTGGACACCGGAAGAATTACGGGAAGAGGTGGTGGAGAACGGTGATTATGTGAAAGAGAGAGGTTACCATCTGATTGAAATGTGGGAGTGTGAATTTCACACCATGTGCCAGGCCCTGCCTCATTTACGGCGTTTCCTAAAAGAGCGCGAGTACCCGTTGAGTCGTCGCCGACTCCTGAGTCTACCACAGATGTTCGACGCCATTCGTTCGGGGGACCTCTACGGCTTTGTCGAATGTGATTTGCATGTTCCCGACACTCAAGCCTCTCTTCGCCCAGTGCCCTCCCATCTTTAAGAACACGCTGGTGGGTCGAGATGATATTGGAGACACCATGGGGGCCTATGCGGAGCAACACGAGTGTTTGCCTCGACCTCGACGCATGTTGATTGGTAGTATGTGGGCAGAGAAAATCTTGCTGGGCACTCCGCTGCTGCAGTGGTACATGAGCCACGGTCTGGAAATTACGAAAATATACCAAGTGATACAGTACGTACCCCACGCCTGTTTTGCGGAGAATGCCGACATTGTGACGTCTGCCCGTCGTCAAGGGGATCAAGACCCGAGTAAGGCCATCATCGGTGAATCGTGGAAATTGACGGGCAATGGCTATTATGGGAAAACGGTCACCAACCAGGATAAGCACGTGAACGTGAACATTTGTACTACTGCCCAAGCCCGCAAAAAAGTGAATTCTCCTCTGTTTCGGTCCGTGGAGGTCATCGATGACGACACGTATGAAATCACTTTAGCTAAAAAGACTATCCGGTACAACCTACCCCTGCAGATTGCATGTATGGTATACCAGGTGGCCAAGCTGAGGATGCTGCAGTTTCTCTATGATTTCATGGGTGTGTATTTTAATCCATCAGACTGGCAACTCATGGAGATGGATACGGACTCGGCCTACATGGCCGTCTCTAATGCAGATTGGGAGTCGCTGGTGAAACCGGAGTTACGGGCCCAGTATGAGGTGGAACGGGACCAGTGGTTACCTCGACGTGACCATTACCAGTACGATGAGCGTACGCCCGGGCTCTTCAAGCTGGAGTGGAGTGGGGATGCTATGATTGCTCTCTCCTCCAAGACGTATTACTGTTACGGGGGAGACGAAAATAAGTTTAGCTGCAAAGGGGTGAACCGGCGCGATCCCAACATCGACAAAGCCTTGTACTTGAACGTGCTGCAAAGCCAAGCCAGTGCGAGTGGCACTAACCGAGGATTTCGCGTGGTGGACCACCAGATGCGGACGTACATCCAGCAACGAGACGCCTTTACTTTCTTTTATCCGAAACGGAAAGTCCTTGCCGATGGCATCAGTACCACTTACCTGGACTTGTAAACATATATTATCTTATACCCGGACTTGTGAATTCTAATGGACATACATATTTGGACTCTAAATTACTCTCTATATACATTACACCATGAACTTGTTTGTCATTCTTTTGAATAAGTACTGGATATACGTCAGTTCGATGACTCGGTTTAACTGTTATATACTCCACTGTGATTTCTCTCTCTATACATACGTTCACCTCAATTCTTGTTTGCAACGTTCTTATATACTTGTACATACATTCTTAAAATGTTCACCTTAATAAATATTTGAACTTCACTTGGGTTTTCATGAAGTTTTTTAGTGAACACCACCACCACCGAAACATTCGTACTAACCATGCTCCGAGCAGGTTATATCATGGTGTTAACACCTATGTTGGGTTTCTGGGTATTGATGGGTCACATCCCGAGCCCTGAAAGAGTTTCTAATGTTTCCCCTTAGACGTCCGTATGTTCAGCCTCCGGGATGTTTCCCGGCGCGGCCCCCCAGCGCGAGAGCGCGCGCGCGGGTTCTCCGGCCGCAGCGCGCGCGCGCGCGTCAATGTAGGGAGAGGTTAAATCGACAACATAGAACTTATAGTCATCAACTTAATTTATACGTGTTGGACGAGTCTCTTCACTCACCGTATACACGTACCTCAATGAAATGCCCGCTCCAAACCTAGACCAAAAACACGTACTTGGTCTGTGGGCTGATTTCATTGGCTCTCTATTTTTACTATAGTGCGCTTGCATTCTAACCTTGATGGGTTACATTTTGGTCCCATCCTACACCACTGATTTCAGTTTGACGGAATCTCCACATTGGGCATTGATGCATTAGGAATAAAACACACAAGACAGGGTTTTTTGGTGAGATCTCATTTTGTTTTTATTCAGCAACAACAACAACGTGAGAACAACCACGTGAAAACTCAAGCCCAGAACAAGGGGCTTGTACATTGAAAGAACTGAAGCCCAGAACAGGGGGCTTTTAAACTTAAACCCAGAACAGCGGGCGTATGTACATTGAAAGAATTCAAGCCCAGAACGGGACTTGTACATTGAAATGATGGGCGGCCCAGTCATAGACGAGTACATCTCGGTCCTCGGCCTTGGGGTACTCGTCAAACATCTGTACGATGGCAGATAAGGGTCTTCCCCGGCATCGATGGTACAGGTAAAACAAGCAATATTGTCCGCACACGCTACTGGTCAGGCTTTGCAACGTTTGACTGTTCCAACACCACGTCTCTGTGCCTTGATCCATGAAGTCTGTTAAATCGGATGGAAGGGTGGCAGGCCGTACGGGTCAAAGTATTCGCCCTGCTGTTCTGTCAAGTACACGGCCACCCAATGTTCACCGGGCCGATCCATCGGGTCCGTGTTGAGAACGTAAGCAGCAGGATACATACGGTCTAATGGGAACACATTTCGGGCGAACACCCCTTGAAAGACCCTACGTGTCTCTGGGTCATTCTCCAGCACGGTGGTTATCTGCTCTGTATCCATGTTAGGTGGAGAAGTCACACAGCACGTTGCGCGCCTTGTCCACTTGAATGATGTTGTCAACTCGGCGTAGCAGATCACATTGACGGTGCTCCGGAGGGCTCGTTGAAAGTGGATTTCCAACCGTAAATTGCCTTGCTTGGCCAGGGCCAGCTGATGGTCGTTCTCTAAGGTGGGGGTCAGATCGAAACAGAACAACGTGTATCCGTTCCCGTAGTCCTCCCGACTGATCATATTCCCTTCGTCCTGGTTGATTTGACTGGTGGCTGTAAACAGGCTCTGATAGGCTCGAATGAAATTCGCGCGCCCAAAGTTCGGTGTTAAGGCCGTGGCTGGCACCTGTTGTCCATCCACATGCAGGGCCACAAAATCGATGCCGAAATGTTTAAAGTCAAACGGATTCTCTGGGTAGGCTCCACTGAAACTGGTATTTTCCACACAGGCCAGGATCAATCGCTTGGGTAGTTCCCCCAGGAACAGGTTGTCTTTGTTGGCGCTCATATTTCCAGCAGACACAGAGAACACTTTTGTTTGCACACGTCGGATAGGGTACTGGGCTGGTTTTGTTTCCAAGGCTTTCATGTGTCCCAATTGAACGGCTGGATTCGGTTTCACTTTTCGGACATACAGGACTGTGTCTTCGATGACAATCTTGTAGTCAGCTACATGCGCCTCTACGTTAGTGGCCATCAAGGCGAAGGTCGGAGGCGCCCGTATCAGTCGGATTTTGATGGGAACCTTGTTCAAGAGGTATCGGTCTTGCATGAACATGTCTGCGTGCAGTCGACCGATCATATCCACCGAGACGCCGTTCGCGGTCAAAGCCTTCCGTTGGCTATATCCCGTATTGTCGTTCTCTGCGCCCATGTGCTCGGCTGTGTCCTGGTAGAATAAAGCGGCTGTCAGTTGAGATTTTTTAGCCTCTCGCCCATGCGACAACAGCG
>JAVTVY010039100.1:0-15668 GCA_036873755.1 Hanleya hanleyi | reverse complement strand
ACAAATCCGTGTGTTTGGTAGTCGAATTTATCCTCAGAACATCGAACATTTCATGCAGGCGTTTCAAGAGGCGACAAGTCGTCCGTACGGCTACGTGTTCGTAGATTTAAAAGCGCATACCCCCGAAGATCGCCGGCTGACGACCCACCTGTTACCCGGTGAGGCATCACCACAGCGTCATATACCCTTACACCATCCACCGAGTCCACATCTGGCAGAGCAGTAGCAACCCGCCCCCGTACAGCGGGTCCCCTTCATACATCAGTGCCGGAATATCTCCCAACCGTGAAGGACCAACCCAACCCCGTACAAGGGAATGAACAAAATGTGAACTCGAGGCTATGGAAGGATTTGTTCAAAGAAAGTATGGACGCCGAAATCGGCGAGACATTGGAGGCCACAGGAAACAAGTTTCACCGCAAAGGGTATTCGAAAGAGGAAGCCGCAATTTTAGCCCATAACACATTGGCACCCAGACTACGACGGGCTTTACGTCAGCAGTATGCCGACTTCCTGACCCATATAAAATTGCTGGACAAGGACCCGGTCCATATGGAAATCGAAAGAACAGCGTCGATGTTGAAAACCTCGGGCATGAACTGGAAAGCGGCGTATGTCAGAGCAATAGCACAAAAAAAACATTTGTTCGAACGCATCATTAAGATCAAAAGAGTTCCACTATAAATAGACCACACGGCACCAGTCCCCTCATTTCACTATGAGCACTGCAGCGTCCAACTTGTTTGAACCCGACAACGAGGATATTCTAGCCGAAGCGTTACGTCAAGCCAATGTCGATACTATTATTGATACAGCGCAAGGTGAATCCATCGTTCAGCATCAACGCATGCGTTCCCTTCTTACCACGCTCATAGATGACATCCAATGGGCGACTCGCGTATGTCTTCTGCTGCATAAGAAACAGATAGTACCCAATGAGGATACCAACACAACTACCCGTGCCCAGAATCTGCTGACCCTGCATGAGGCATTTCAAACCTTTTTGGAGACCCAGCTGGAGACGGAAAATTATCTTCTTCAACCTCCAACATAATGATATCCGTCCAGTGATGATCGACAATGCATAACGCGTTGAGATAGGTATTGAGACGGGTGTTGAAACGGGCGTTAAGGCGTTAAGACGGACGTTGACGGGCGTTGAGACGGGCGTTAAGGCGCTAAGACGGACGTTGACGGGCGTTGAGACGGGCGTTAAGGTGTTGAGACGGGCGTTGACGGGCGTCACTGCATTTCGATGAATTAGTGTCAATTCCATGAAAATCAGAGCTTCTGAGCTAATTCGCCAGGAGGTTGAAGCGTTATATAAGCTAAGCGCATTCCCAACACACGCACAGTCGACGTTCAACCGTCAACATGGCTTATACTTGCTTTGAGTGCGAACGCATGTTCACCAGACATTACGATATGATGCGACACAAGAAGACTTTCCATCCAGACTCCGAGGCACAGGAAGCCGAGAGTCCACCGACTGATACAGAAACAGAGACTGCTGAGAGTGTATCGACTGATACGAATCCGAGATTGCTGACAGTCTATCTACTGATACGGAGAGCTTGACCTCAGTTAGTCAGCCTACATCCCAGGAAAGTGAGGCAGAACCTACCTTCTGGGATAGTGTTGCCCATAAAGCTATTCGTAGTTATGCTGCGGTAATAAAGACGGCGGATAGGATAACTTACAACGGGCGTACAATGAAATGCGCCCCTGCATCAGGAAAACAGCCATGGCCATCTATAAACGGTATAGTCTGCTGCCGCTTGCAATGAAAGGCGACCCCACGCACAGGTCCATCATGAAGACCAAGCGTCACTTAGAATAGGATATCGGGTTACCACCCACCGAGGCCCTGGAAAATGCGAACTGCCCGACGATGCTTAGGTCACACCGACGAAAGATGGAACTTTCTGAAAGGGTGATTTCTGATTGGACAAGAGCAGCCGAGAATACATCTAACGGGCAAGAACGAATATGACAGATACAGCGCCAGATGGCGGTCTCTGATTGGACAAGAGTCTTCTTGAATTGTACCCAACGCGGCTTCCCCAGCGTGGGTATGTTATGATGGAGGGGAAAATAAAATGATTGATCTCTCATCCTTGTTGTTGTTGTTGTTTTTCTGTCATATTTCTATATCATGGCGTCAAGGCGTTATGCTAGGGCGTTAATGCGCAACAACGGACGAATCAGAGCTTTTGGGCTAATTCACCAGGGCGTTGAAGCGTTGAGCTTGGCGTTGGATGATATATATATTATCAGGATACTGTGTTGTTCCCGCAAGGGTACATGTACATGGGCAAGGAACATGTACATTGGCAGAGTATATGTACATGGACAGATTACATGTACAGGTACATAGTACAGGGTGAGTGTGTGAATAGAATTTAACGTCGCTTTCAGCAATATTTTTAATATATCTAAAATATGACACGTAGAAGCAATATAATATTTTGATGTAATATCACCTGCGTGCGCCCGGATAACTCGCGCAGGCGTGCGGTCGGGCCCGGCAAAAACCCGGTGAAAAGCCCGGATGTGGAAGAGGTCCCGTATGTTGAAGAGGTCCCGGATGTAAAGACGGAGGGACGACGCACTCCAGAGGGAAAAACCCGGATGTTGAAGAGGTCCGGGATGTAAAGACGGAGGGACGACGTACTGGGAAACCCGGATGTTGAAGAGATCCCGGATGTTCTAGTACATGCATTCCATACGTCTAAGGTCTAATCCTCAGCGCATTGCGCCGTAAGGTCAATAGGGCTCGAAATGCGCTTTATACTACTAAATGTGAGTCAATATACTGTTACTATACTCTGTGACCGCCACGTGACCTCATCTCTGCGCATTGCGCCGCAAGGTCAATAGGGCTCGAAATGCACTTTTATACTACTAAATGTGAGTCAATATACTGTTACTATACTTTTCTCTGCGCATTGCGCCGCAAGGTCAATAGGGCTCGAAATGCGCTTTTATACTACTAAATGTGAGTCAATATACTGTTACTATACTATCCTCTGCGCATTGCGCCGCAAGGTCAATAGGGCTCGAAATGCGCTTTTATACTACTAAATGTGAGTCAATATACTGTTACTATACTATCCTCTGCGCATTGCGCCGCAAGGTCAATAGGGCTCGAAATGCGCTTTTATACTACTATATGTGAGTCATGGACAAGTCCCAGGCTGTAAAACAAGGTCACAAGGACCCGGATGAATGAAAAAACTCCAGATACAAGTCAGTACATGCATTCAATCACTGTACAACATGGAAAAACAGCGAAGGACACGGATGGACAAGTCCCCGGCTGTAAAACAAGGTCACAGGGATCCGGATGAATGGAAAACCCCCAGATACAAGTCAGTACATGCATTCAAGCGAAGATCCGGATGTAAACAAGGACCCGAATATAGGTCAGCGAACGTACCCGGATGATGGACTGGAATGAAAATACCCATATACAGGTCAGTACATGCTCAAGTGCACTCATTGACTCTCATTGACCTTTGGTGTTGTATCATACAGACTCAGGCGGTCACAAGGAACCGGATGACTGGAAAAATTCCAGATACAAGTCTGTACATGCATTCAATCACTGTAACACATGGAAAAACACCGAAGGACCCGCATGGACAAGTCCCCGGCTGTAAAACAAGGTCACAAGGACTCGGATGAATGGAAAACCCCAGATACAAGTCAGTACATGCATTCCTATCATTCGATACCAGAACTAGGTCTGCCTTACTCAGGTCACGCCCGATTCACGCCTACCGGAAGTGACGTCATACTTGCGCAGAACACCTGCGCACAAGTCCCAATGGAAAAAACCCCGCTGATGGACGGGATGATGGATGGAATGAGAGGATACATGCTCAAGTGCACTCATTGACCTTTGGTGTTGCATCATGCGATAGAGTGCACTAAGAGGCGCCAGGTCAATGGTACCGAATATACCGTGACTATACTACTGATCCACCTCGCCTCTGAGCTGTGATAGGAATACCACGCCTCTTTACCCTATATTCACCTATTACAGCTAGAGTTTCTGAGTTAGGTCTGAAAAATATCTTAACTTGATCAACACATTTCACCTTTTCATGAAGACAATGTCAAGTTTTGATCAGGCAACGAATGTTATGAACCGAATGCTATAATTTCAGACCCTGCTGTGTAGTTTTGTCCTTGGCTTTTGTTGTTGTTGTTACAGTTTTTCATTAGCAATGGCTCAACAGGACTCAAAATGTTCTTCAACTTCTCCTCCATTTTGCGTATATTTGAATCCGAGTCTGACTCATCCATTTTATCTCTCTTTTTGAGGTTAAAGGTTTAAGTTTGTTTTTTATTTGCTAAATGAGGTTATCTTCGATGACGTGAGTCCACGATAACATCCATTCGGCATATATGACAGTCGTTATTCATATGCATTCACCGGTAACCTTGGGGTAGATCAAACTCGGTAGAAACAGAGGTACGGAGAATTTGAACCAAAACGGCCTTATTCAAGGCTCATTTAGAACCGGGGCCGAAATTCAACATTAAATAAGTTTGGAAATCAGTAAATCAAGTCAAAATTTGGTTCAATTCAATTCAATATTTTACTAATTCCAATAATCAATATAGAAGGCGCGACACAGTCGAGTATTCCCTTTTAATACCATTTCATGCATGATACCTAGAAAATAACTAAAATGTTTTCAAATAAACATTCCTTAATTAAATATAATAAAACCATACTCACATTGCTTGTTCAATCTACCTCTGTGACCGTTTCGGAAGGGTTTAAATCTTTTATGAAACTTTCACGTACTTCACAATCGAAATATTCAATACACTGATTATCGATGTGTCTCTTTCAGTGGTAAGCTTCAAAAGACCCCACTCTAGTCTTCCACATATCTTTTCAAGGCTCTTTCCCAAATACTCTCAACTATGCTGTCATCGGACCACTAATAATTTTGTTACTTGTTATGTATTAGCATAAAAAAATCACAAATAATTCCGAAAACTCCCGATGCATAAATCCACTTGGCATGACAATATTCACCTTGTGAGACATTACCTGTGAAAGACTTGACAGGAGTTGACCATGGAAATTTTAAATTCCCTCCATTGACAGCTGACCGGTGTTATCGAATGTCATTCGATTTGTAAACAGGGAGGCTTCTCACCCCTCATTGATCATGGCTCCATCCACCATGATTTTTCCTAAGTGGCCCAAATCAACACCAGGAAGTACAGTTTGAAGCCTCATCTGCAATTTGAAATATCAGATGTATCAGAAATGCTGAAAAATCACAGCCCATAAAATCCACAAAGATCTGCTCTCAGATTTCTAAATGTAGTTCGAGGGCTCCGACCCGGAAGTGATTAACTCTGTTTTGATGCCTGTCAGTCATGGAACCATTGTTGAAATAAAGAATGCTCTCTTCTGAACAAACAATACCCATGCCAAAAACTATCTTGAGAAGGCACAGATAAAGCTATGCACAGATAGAGATTTTACAGCCTATATACCAAGGGTACTTCCTTTATAATTTCCCCTCAGTTTGCCCCATATGACTTAAGACTGAGGTACAAGTAAAAAGTACAATATCTCAATAACCTGTATATATTTTTCCATCTGGTCAAAAGTATCAAGTAGACAATCCTTCTGCCTATAATAAGAAATATAAAGCATTGACTAGATATGTTGAACATTATTTTTGATTATTTTAATTCATTTTTTATGAACTTTTTGAAATTAAAACTTAAAAATAGAGGAAAATTAAATTCAAAATCTGACAAAACATAATTCGTTTACAAGCTGCTCATTTAGACTACATTTGATAAAAATTCCCTTCATGACAGTGGTTAATTTTCCCATGTAATCAGTGGGTCATCCCAGTAATCTATCAAATGTATTAAAATCTTATGTTGATACAAAAATCAAAGACATGTTTAATCCTATAATAAGTGACAGCAATATACACAAATGTGTACACAACACATCCAAAAATATAACACAGAGGTGTTTATGGTAAACACAACTCCCATATAGAGAACATATGTTAGTTCAATTGGATGGATCTACATCTCGTCAACATCTTGTTGGCAATAATTAGAAAGTTATTATTACTGCATGAGAAAACTCCTAAATAACATTGAGGAATATATTCTGTGTCATATTTCAAGTCCATGAATGTAATGTCTGCAAACAGGCAACACTTGTCAAAACACAACATCGAAGAAAAAAAGGAATATAATTCAATGACAACATATCTGATGGTCATTTGCTGATCTCTGCTACATTAGCAACCGTGAAAGGTGAAGACAGATGGGAGTTAACTGTTAACTGTTTGGTGAAACCACCATTAAAGTGGCAACTTACAGAGATCAAGGCCTATCTTCCAATAGAGTTGGAGGCCATACCTCAGAGTCCCACCGTGCGAAATCCCAGAGAAACTATTTGGTGTGTGTGTTGGTGGGGGGCGAGGACTTGCTAACATTTGGTGCCTGTAATCCATGTTCCTTGCTACCCACAAGATCTCTAATCCGAAAATGAAAGAAAATTACAAACTTATAATCCTGTGCAACTGCGACTGACAATAGACACACAAAAGTGTGAAGCCATCAATGGTCAGATTAATTAGCGACTCAGTCATCAGATTGTATTTGTCTCATTAAAGTTACAAATGCAAAGGGCATTTTGGATATTCTTTGGTTGTGGAACAAACATCTGAGTTTTTACAGGTGATATGATTATTATTAACTTCATGCGGTTCCAGACTGATATGAAGTGAATTTATACATAAATGATTGAAGCATTGAAGATTTGAACTGGGGTCTATATTTAAAAAAACAACACATGTAATTGTATCTATGTGAATTTTCTTTCTTCCATTTAAATTTTTTTGTATCTTGAGAGCTAATTTGCTCATAACTACCAGCTGTGTTAAGTGGACCCCGTCATATTTGGCATTGACTATTTGGCCTAGCACTGACAAATCAACCGTTACCATTTTTTGCCTATATTTTGTCGCGGAAATGGCTTAAAGGTCAACCCAAACGGATTTTTTTTGGGTCTAAAAATCCTTAAAAATCATAGTTCATACTTCAGTTTGTATGAAAAAAATATTGAAAAAATTCTAATCTGATCAGAAACACACGTTTCTGTGTTTTTGATAAAAACCCATCGGCAAAGTGGGGTTTTCAACACTTTCACAGCTGGGTTGATGACGTCACGCAGGGAAGTTGCCTGAGAAAAAACAGCGGATAACATGGAAAGCGAGTGCAGTCAGAGCTCCGGTTCAGATGTCGATTCGAGCGATATCAGCTGCTTAGATGGAAATATTTTTCGCCAAGAAGATGAAATAGACATAGAGGAGGATGATGACGGGCAAATTAACAGTTGTCTGCAGACCAACGGCGGAATTCAGCCCTATCAATTTGAGCCGTACGGCTCCGATTCTGACAGTGACAACCACTCTGACAACGTGGAACTCGACGACGACAGGATTCGGAGAGGTCGTTTGTTGAATACAGATTGGGATGCAACTTGACTGGAAACCTTATTATCGTCATCTATAAGACCAAATGTCCATATATTTCAAACTGTATTGAATGTAGAACGATTCTGTGATGTAAACAACGAGCACATCTGTGTTGTTATTGTTGTTACTGACCGAGGCAGCCTTTTCGAAGGGATAAACTCAGGGATTCGGCAGTATGGACAGTAAACTGTTGATAACTCTACTGATATACGTCCGATTTGAATTTTGTTTGTTTTCCCATAATCCCCATGAAATACCAATTTCAGAATTATATAGTTTGATAAAAAAACTTTGGACATTCATGGCGAAAAGTAAGCCGTGGTGAGTGGATCGGCATTCACATTGGCTCAATTTTCGACAAATTACCTCAATTAAATTGAAATCGAATGATATTCCCACAATCTCAAATGTCAAGGGATTATGAAATTATTATCACTTCTGTATCTACAGCCATTCACTCCAATTGGTGTTTTTTATTTATTTACTTATATATATATATATTTATGAAAGATCATTTTATTATTATTAAATAGTATATATGAAATAGAGACTCTATCCAGCCTAACCTGTAGTGCTCAAGCAACAAATGCCACGCGAGAGCGAGCAGGGCATGTACAGCCGTCTCCCTGCCCGAGGCCTCGCTTGCAGGCTAGGTGCGTTCAGCCGATGTCCGTGATAGATTCTCCTTGTCCGATTTCTTTGCCGTCACATTCTGATTGTTCTTAGGTTTGATAGTTGGAATAGCTGTTCTCTTTAGTTTTGGTTTGTACCCGAATTCAACTGCTACGCTGTAGATGTCCTCGAATAATGTCTTTCTGTCAAAATGTGCCGAGCAAATTATACGAGTACTGGCTCGGGCCCTCTTTCCACACTCTCGTGTTGCGTACAAATTTCGTCCAATTTGCAGCGATTTTCTCGTCTTTAGGCCACAAATGAATACTAACACCGTCATCTGTAGTAAAACTGCAACCTCCCACTACACAACGTCGCGGCATATTTAACAAATGATGCCCCGATACTCCGAAAATCTCCAGAAATCAGCAGCTACTTACGACTGTGGTAGCTGGAATTGACAGGAGAGCGATTTTCACCTTTCAAACGGCAATATCTCGCCAACCAGACTGCACAAAATTATGAAAAAAATATCATTATTTTCAGAATCGAAAGGACTATTTTTTTATATTTTTGACCTCAGAGCGTTTGGGATGTTACCCATCATTATCAGTATGATGTTTATTTTACCCACATTTGGCAAAACAAAAATTATTTTAATAATTGAAAAGTTAATTAAAATTAATTTAAAAATATTTTATTTAATTAATAATTCAATAATATAAATTTGAAATAACCCCAATACTTGTACGTTGTTCATGAGTCAACCTGGAGAAAATTGTGCTGATCAAGTCAGAACTACAGCCACAGTGACGATTTGAAGTTCTCTGGTTAAATGTGGAAATATATTGTGACAGGCATTTGACCACTAATAATTTTGTTACTTGTTATGTATTAGCATAAAAAATCACCCCAAAAAAGCAGAAAATTCTCGATGCATAAATCCACTTGGCATGACAATATTCACCTTCTGGGACATTAACTGTGAAAGTCTTGACAGGAGTTGACCATGAAAATTTCAAATTCCCGCTATTGACAGATCCCAAAGTGGCACAAATCAACTCCAGGAAGTACAGTTTGAAGCCATTTGAAATAACAGATGTATCAGAAAAATTGTTTTATTTTGCTCAATAACATGCACCATAAGAATGTACCAATTAATATCGCTTGTAACCTTTTTCAGTCTTTAGTTAAACCAGTCCTCCTTTATGGATCAGAAGTTTGGGGAGCTGATCTTCTGTCATCTAAAAACCCTGATTCCTCCCCCTTAGAAAGGGTTCAGCTCAAATTTCACAAGCGTCTGTTACAAGTTCATAGATCTTCTCACAACTGGGGAGTACGAGCTGAACTGGGAATCTTCCCATTGTTATATGATGTTGTACAGCGTTCTGTTAAATATTATCACTACATACTAGAGTATCCTGACAGACTGGCCTTCCATGCCCTGCAGGAGCAAAAGGCCTTGTGTAACAAACGCGAGGGATGGCTATACAGACTGAAAATGTTTATGAGTAAAGAATTAGACATGGACGTTGACAACACACGGTGCAGTAGTTTCAAACTCAAACTTCAGACACACTTCCAGGCTTGTTTCAACTATGCACTTCAGGATAATAAGCCTAATTCTAATGGAGAAAACAAAATGAGGACATACAGATTATTTAAAAGTAATATTAAGTTCGAACCATATTTACTTGTATGTAAAAATTCCCATCACAGACAAGCTTTTTCAAAATTAAGACTAAGTAACCATAAATTGAAAATTGAAACTGGTAGGCATACAAAACCCAAAACAGAAGTTTATCAGCGAGTCTGTGACACCTGTCAAGTAGTTGAGGACGAAATGCACTTTGTGTTGTCATGTTCCCGGTACACAACTGACAGAATATCCTTATTTAAAACAATTAATGAAAGTCAGTAATTTCATGACCTTAAGTGATATTGACAAATTTGTCCTCATCATGTCCTCAGAGGACTTGGTCAGTATTGTAGTGCCACATTTGTATGCTTGGTACACCCTTCGGCTTCAGTGAGTAACCTCTCAGCCCATATATACACCACAGTATATGTATATATATGAACATTTTATTGATTTGTTATTCATGTTCTTGTTCTTTGTTTGTACTCTGCCTGTAAAGGTGTTTTGTACAATAAATTGAATTGAATTGAATTGCATGGAATTGGGGGTAGCACAATTTTCAAGATGATGCAATTACAGGCGCGGCGGAGCGACTTGAATATTGGGGGAGGGGGGGCCAGACGGGGGTGGGACAGGGAGAGGGTGTCCCCCTCCCTCAGACGGGGGGGTCCGGGGGTCCTCCCCCGGAAATTTTTGGAATTTTAGACTTGATTTAACGCACTTTGGCGCTCCTGAGAACTGTGAAAGGGATATCATTCTCGCAATAAAACCTTACTCAATTCGTCATTCTGCGCATGCGCGGTAGACCAAGGGTATGGAAATACACGTTTTGGGATCTAGGGGAGCCCCTATTGGTCCGATGGAGTCGAGTGAGGTATCAATGTGAAGCCTCTTTGAGGGGGCATCCGCCTGGACTAGTGGCTCGGGCGTTGTCAACACTCTGCGCATGCGCAAACAGGGAATTGTGTGAAAAGGGTATGGAAATAGACGTTTTCGGGTCTGGGTGGGCCACTAGTGGCCCTATGGAGTCGTATGAGGTATCAATGTGAAGCCTATGTGAGGGGGCATCCGACTGGGTGGGTGTGACTTGGAGTTGACGTCATTCTGCGCATGCGCAGTAGACCAAGGGTATGGAAATAGATGTTTTGGGGTCGAGGTGGGCCACTATTGGTCCTATGGAGTCGTATGAGGTATCAATGTGAAGGATACATGAGGGGGCATCCGCCTGGACTAGTGTCTCGGCCGTTGTCAACATTCTGCGCATGCGCAAACAGGGAATTGTGGGAAAAGGGTATGGAAATAGACATTTTGGGGTTTAGGTGGGCCACAATTGGTCCTATGGAGTCGTATGAGGTATCGTTGTGAAGCATTCGTGAAGGAGCATCCGACTGGCTGGGTGTGGGGTAGGAATATCGTCATTCTGCGCATGCGCAGGCAGGCCGTGGTATGGAAATACACATTTTGAGGCCGGTATGGACAACTACGGGTCCGAATGTGTCTAGGGAAGTGTTATTTTGTAGCTCTCGGGGTGTAGACCACGACTTGAAGGGATGTCCACGTCATCTGTGACGTCACTGGTGACGTCATCAGTGAGAGTAGTAGCCAAAGCGGGAGTTTCGGAGGTGCGATGGAGTGCATTTGGAGTAGATAACGGCCTATTTTTCCATCCAACTACCCGGTAGAGTTACGTGTGAGTGTATGCGCGCGTGTGTGTGTGAGTGAGTGAGTGAGTGAGTGAGTGAGTTTGAGTGAGTGAGTGAGTGAGTGAGTGAAGCGTGCACAACGCCGGTGAGGCATCCCCAACGCCCGTCTTAACGCATGGACGCATTAACGACGGTGAGTGAGTGAGTGAGTGAGTGGGACCCGACTGGACTAATGGTTCCTCCGTTTTCATCATTTTGCACATGCGCAGCCTGGCCGTAGTATAGAAAGCAGGCATTTTGTTGGGGATTCGTGGAGGTTTGTTGAGTGGTTCACCATCCCTGGTCAAATGGACCGGTATCAGTGTGAAGCTCTCGAATGGCTGTCACCCGTCAAGGCCCGTCGTTACGCCTTAACGCCTGTCTCAACGACTTAACGCCCTATGTTTACGCCTTAACGCCCTAGCATAACGCCTTGACGCCATGATACAGACAGATGAGAGAACAACAACAACAACAAGGATGAGAGAACAACAACAAGTTTTTTCATATAGTTTATTTTCCCCTCCATCAGAACATACCCTCGCTGGGGGAGCCGCGTTGGGTAGGTTTACAAGTCAAGAAGTCTCTTGTCCAATCAGAGGCCGCCATTTGGCATTGCATCTGCCATAGTCGTTCTTGTCCGTTAGATGTATTCTCAGCTGCTCTTGTCCAGTCAGAAGTCGCCGTTTCAGAAAGTTCCAGCTTTGCTCGGTGTGACCTAATATGATTCTTACTCATTCATTCATCCGCCTCAGATACTTGTTTGCGCATTCTGAGTATCTATCAGTGCATGGGTGAATACATTCAGGGGGCTCGGAGAGGCTTTCCCAACATCTTTGAGGCGTCCCCAACGCCCGTCTTAACGCATGGACGCACTAACGACGGTGAGTGAGTGAGTGAGTGTGTGAGTGAGTCTTCCGGTTCCGGTCACGTGACAGTAAACATGGAAAACCCCGGATGTAAGATGAGGACAGAGAAACACATACCTGGTGCACCCACACCCTGGTGTACCCTATGCCCTACGGGCTATAGGGTACAGGGTGCACCAGGTATGTGTTTGTGTGTGTGCCTGCGAGATTAAATGACAGCTTCGTGCAAAATTGGCATGCTCGCCTGGAAGATTCTAGTAGAGCCAGATTTTATAGACAGTTTGGCAGTTTTCATTTTCAAGAATATTTAGATGTTATTAAAATTAGGTCTATCAGAGTGGCATTCACGCAGTTTCGCACATCATCCCATAGACTTGAGATTGAGATGGGCAGATGGAAAAAACCTGTAAAAACCCCAATTGATGGTAGAAAATGTTCAGTTTGCGGTATTTTAGAAGATGAGTATCATTTCATTTTAATATGTCCGTTGTATGACAATTGCCGTAAGCGTTATATTCCTGAATACTATTGGAAACATCCTAGTACATTCAAACTAGCAAGCTTAATTTTGTCAGACTGTCGTACTATTATGAAACAGTTGGCATTGTTCGTATCGAAGTCCTTTAAGCTAAGAAATGAGTTATGTTATGGTATTAGTAATGTATTAGTTACCACTTTCTCCCTTGATATATCATATTAGCTTCAGCAATTTTATATTAAGGTTTTATATGTGGCAAAATTCCACCGAGTGGTTGAATATATCTGTTGTCCGGTATCGGCAAATTAATGACATCGTTTTTTGAAAACGGCACCGATTTTAATTTCAATTATTTGAAATGAGTTATGTTATGGTATTAGTAATGTATTAGTTACCACTTTCTCCCTTGATATCATATTAGCTTCAGCAATTTTATATTAAGGTTTTATATGTGGCAAAATTCCACCGAGTGGTTGAATATATCTGTTGTCCGGTATCGGCAAATTAATGACATCGTTTTTTGAAAACGGCACCGATTTTAATTTCAATTATTTGTATACCTCTCCGCCATCAAGCAAATCAAATAATTATGTAATAGTTATGCTCATGGGCCAGCTGGCTTATTGCAATAAAGGATATACATTATGTATCATGGCGTCAAGGCGTTATGCTAGGGCGTTAAGGCGTAAACATAGGGCGTTAAGTCGTTGAGACAGGCGTTAAGGCGTAACGACGGGCCTTGACGGGTGACAGCCATTCGAGAGCTTCACACTGATACCGGTCCATTTGACCAGGGATGGTGAACCACTCAACAAACTCCACGAATCCTCAAAATGCCTGCTTTCTATACTACGGCCAGACTGCGCATGCGCAAAATGATGAAAACGGAGGAAACCATTAGTCCAGTCGGATCCTTACTGACTCACCTGCCACTCACCACTCACCACTCACCGTCGTTAATGCGTCCATGCGTTAAGACGGGCGCGCTGGGGACGCCTCACCGCGTTGTGCACGCTTCATCCACTCACTCACTATTCTCACCCACACTCACTCACCTCACCACTCACTCACTCACCATCACCACTCACTCACTCACTCACTCACTCACTCACTCACACACACACGCGCGCATACACTCACACTCACAGGTAACTCTACCGGGTAGTTGGATGGAAAAATAGGCCGTTATCTGCGTCACCAGTGACGTCACAGGTGACGTGGACATCCCTTCAAGTCGTGGTCTACACCCCGAGAGCTACAAAATAACACTTCCCTAGACACATTCGGACCCATAGTGGTCCATATCGGCCTCAAAATGTGTATTTCCATACCACGGCCTGCCTGCGCATGCGCAGAATGACGATATTCCTACCCCACACCCAGCCAGTCGGATGCTCCCTCACGTATGCATCACATTGATACCTCACTCGACTCAATCAGACCATTAGTGGCCCACCTAGACCCCAAAACGTTCCTTCCAATGCACTTTTCCCACAATTCCCTGTCTGCGCATGCGCAGAATGTTGAACACGGACGACACACTTATCCAGGCGGATGCTCCTTCACGAATGCTTCACAACGATACCTCATACGACTCCATAGGACCAATTGTGGCCCACCTAAACCCCAAAATGTCTATTTCCATACCCTTTTCCCACAATTCCCTGTTCGCGCATGCGCAGAATGTTGACAACGGCCGAGACACTAGTCCTTCACATTGATACCTCATACGACTCCATAGGACCAATAGTGGCCCACCTCGACCCCAAAACGTCTATTTCCATACCCTTGGTCTACTGCGCATGCGCAGAATGACGTCAGTTCCACGTCACACCCACCCAGTCGGATGCCCCCTCACATAGGCTTCACATTGATACCTCATACGGCTCCATAGGGCCACTAGTGGCCCACCCACACCCGAAAACGTCTATTTCCATACCCTTTTCCCACAATTCCCTGTTTGCGCATGCGCAGAGTGTTGACAACGCCCGAGCCACTAGTCCAGGCGGATGCCCCCTCAAAGAGGCTTCACATTGATACCTCACTCGACTCCATCGGACCAATAGGGGCTCCCCTAGATCCCAAAACGTATTTCCATACCCTTGGTCTACCGCGCATGCGCAGAATGACGATATTTCAACCCCAGACCCACCCCATCGGATGCCCCCTCACATAGGCTTCACATTAATACCTCACTCAACTCCATTGGACCATTAGTGGTACACCTAGATCCCAAAACGTCTATTTCCGTACCCTTGGTCTACCGCGCATGCGCAGAATGACGATATTGCAATCCCACACCCATCCCATCGGATGTCCCCTCACATAGGCTTTACATTGATACCTCACTCGACTCCATCGGACCATTAGGAGCTACCCTAGACCACAAAACGTCTATTTCCATACACTTGGTCCACCGCGCATGCGCAGAATGACACTATTCCAACCCCACACCCAGCCCATCCGATGCCCCTTCACGAATGCTTCACATTGATACCTCATACGACTCAATCGGACCACGCAGCGTATTTGAAGTGTGGGGACTACTTTTTCTCCGCGGAAGCTTTTTTCCGCGACCGCATCACCGCCAGACATGAGCGCATCACCGGAATACAAGGTCAAAGGTCAAAGGTTGCCGGAACTATAGTGGTCAAAATTTGGCACCCAGCCAATGCTGATGCAATCCAGAACATGTCAGTACATGCCTTGATCACGTGATCGCCACATGACCGCCACAAGTTTAAGTGCAAAGAGGTCAATGAGACCTTTTCGGGTTTTTGTCTGGATCGTCACCGCGTAGCGGTGTCGACCAGACTATGCTGCCACTCACGAAATTTATGCAAATGT